>JAMKCH010017859.1:0-206499 GCA_023653785.1 Ophioderma brevispina
CTCGAAACGTTGTGTATCTATGTGGTAAAACAGATCCAGCACTGTGTACAACTGTAAAACTTACACGACCATATAAATTGATCCAGTGCTACGCCAGAATACGACCCTTATAATAGAATATATCTATATATATTTTTATTATATATATATATATATATAAGAGAGGAGAGAGGGAGAGAGAGAAGAGATGAGAGAGATAGAGAGAGAGAGGGAGAGAGAGAGATTACGGTGTTTCAACTTCCAAAGTAAGACTTTTACAGATATGACAATTGGTCTCCTTTTGCCATGTGGACCCACGGACCCATATTTGCCCTTTTTATCTCAAAACGTCAGTGACAACGCGACTGTATATAATTCGGCTTCTGAAACAGTAAGACGAAAATTGGCACCTTTAAAAAACAAACGATGTTGTGA
Source organism: Ophioderma brevispina (assembly GCA_023653785.1). Taxonomy (NCBI): domain Eukaryota; kingdom Metazoa; phylum Echinodermata; class Ophiuroidea; order Amphilepidida; family Ophiodermatidae; genus Ophioderma; species Ophioderma brevispina. Next base: position 415 of record JAMKCH010017859.1, read on the forward strand.
AAATTTTACATCCCAGTGTGACCGTTGAACCCCATTTGCCTTGATTAACTCTTGTACTATAACTTAAGTAGGGCAAACTATACATTCTGTAATCCTTGAAGGTAATGAACATGATGGTTAATCTTTAACAACAACATTGTGCTCCCTTTTATTTTGACCCCCGTATAAACCTTGCCCATAGAATAAATCCAAGAAAACATTTTAAAAAAAATGACACCCATGATTTTTGGAATCCTATTCAATTTGGATTAGAAAAATATGGTAGCATGATTGTATATGGAATTTCAAAACATACAGTCCCACAGGTACTTGATAGAGGAAAATTCTGACGATCACCGCGCCAATTTCCCACTTAGGCTCAAGGCAGGGGTCCGCCTCTGATTTGTTGGTCAACGGGCATTTAAAGGTGGAACGAGAGATTGAGGCATCAATGTATGGGTCATAGTAGTGAATTAATTAGACACTCACAGATTTTTACCTTTTATTTGGTACAGAAATGTCTTAAAAAGTGAAAAACAAAATATGATTTTACATGCTTGTATTTTCAATAAAAACATAGCTGAATTTCATATGTGCGCTCTATATGGAAATAGAAAAATTTCAAGATATTTGTACAAAAGAAATATTATTTTTGATGGAAAGCTTTACACCAGTGCAAAAATCCGAATTTCTATTTTTTTTCGGAGGACACCTGTTTGTGAAATTTCTCGTTGCACCTTAAATGCAATTGTAAAGGTTCATGGTACGATCGCTAATAGCCCCCGGGGGTCAAGATTTTACCCGGAAAGTGTTCAAAAATTTTGGTATCAGAAGGAAATTTAACTTTTTTCTCACTTATCCTGTAAATAAAATCTTAGGGCTAAAGGATATTTGTTGGAAAAGTATTGTAAATATGCCCCATTTTGGTCGACAATAATAATATTTTAAAACAGTTACTCTATGGGGAGTACAAAATCACGTTTTTAGCTTCATATCAAACGGGTTGAAATATGTCGCAAAACTTTACAGATGGGGAATTGGGGTGAAGGCCATTCTATGGAGATGAAAATTTATAGACTTCAATTGGCCATCTCTTTAAGGACGTTAGGGATATATTCAAATCGGAAGAAATACCCCTTTAACCCGAGTATTTCCCTCGGCAAGACATGTCAATTACCTAGGTGTATAATCAGTCCAAATGCCATGACAATCTGCCCATGGAAACGAGGAGATTAACAGATATTAAAGACTATCTGTAGGCAGGTGTGATCCTCTTAGCTTAGTTCATGGGATATGGAGCGTTTGCAAAGTGAAAAAAATCTGTCACAATATTGCACAGATGGGATGGGTGTAAGAAGCCAGAATCTTTAAGTCATAGGAAACTTTCAAGTCATTAAGCATTTGAATTCTTCTTATAGGTTTAGGGGGACTGTGGTTTGATACGAAGTCCCGTGATTGCACTGAGTAAAGCATCACACCTATTTAGATGCCTTAAGTATGTCCCAGAGAACAAGAAAAGTTTTGATGGGAGAATTCCCAGGGGGGTGGCAGATGGGGGCCATTCTTGATTTTCAAAATGGCCGCCAGTTTGGTATATTTTCAAATCATACTCGAGTTGGATGTGCTCTGAAGTGGTGTGGTGTCAAAATCGTATGTTAAAAACCCACACAATCTGGAAAGGAATAAACGCACTAGATTAGAAATGAACATTAAGACTGGCAGCCATTTTTTAAAATGGCGCCAATTACCATGTTTATTGTCATTCTTCAGCAATATTCAGGGAGAGTTTCATACAAATTTAATTTAGTGGCAGGTCTCTCTGTAACTAATCAAGGTATAAAAAATATGGTTGGATTTGCTTGAGATTTAAATAGTAATTCTTCCATCCAATTTGTATAATGTTATTTCAAAATGGCTGCCATTTTGACATGTAAAAGTCTTTTTTTTGCGTATAACTTTATTTCAATTAAGTTATTTTTCATAGGGCATTTATGCTAGACCTGAATGCTAGGGTAAATTTGGCTTCCACGAGTAGTGACACCAACACGGTTAGGCAGGTATTTACTTGTACATCTAAGTCCCGGTGTTTGTAAAGTTTTTATAGTCCGCCGGAAGTCCACCTACAACCGGTAAAGAATAGGGCACTGATTCAATTACTCTTCACGCATTATTCATGTCGTCTATGGAGCCAGTATTAATCTCCTTTACATCGGTTGGTAAAATGTCAGGACTCCACCAGACAACAACGGAATAACGCGCGAAACTAATGTGGCCTGAAAGCTGTACTGAAGCTTCACCAGATACTGTTATCTCCGCCACACGTTAAACGCCGTGCTTTCAATCAACGCTCCGACCTAATGATTGGGCACTGCAGAATCGCAGTGATGTCACTGATCCGGAAAGAGAAAATGCACTATAATAATCTAGTTCATAATCGTACATTGCAGGGGAAAGGGCGAGTGGAGATGAATTATGCTTACAACATTACTAAGCATCCGCTTAAACTTTAACAAACACTGGTCCTATGACATAGAACCCATTGGATTACACCACTGAGAAACTGTTAGCGCAGTCTTATTTTGTATGGTCCATTTAAAATGCCCGGTAGGGTAGGCATGAGTGTTGTATTTTAGTGGATGTGGAGTAGTTATGTTGGTAGAGTCTTTAAAATGCCCTGTGGAATGTTTACTTGGTATGAGTCGAACGAATGTTGATTATCAAGAACAAGCGCATTATAACCATTTGCATGAGTCTAGATCATAGCGATGAGATGAGTAGAGTGTCACCATAAACAATACAGCGAGCATATAATACACTTCTTTAAAAGTACCCTGCGGGTTGTGTAATGGTATGAGTCCCACATTCCACTTTGTGTGACTTCTATGTTTACCACAGTGTTAAAGTTTTGTTCACTTTCGGCAGCCATGAACTTTATGATGCACTTGTTAAAAATGGCAGCGGGGACTCATAGCAGTTAAAATTACATTTTTGTGCCGTTATTGACATGGTGAGTCCCAACTGCCAGTTACAACGTGTCTTGCGGGTATTTTTAACAGTGTGGGCCATTGGTTAGGTGCACTCTTTTTTTCATTCTAACGTTCATCAGGACTCGATGAAGCATCCACAAAGTTGTGTACAGAATAGTCCATTCTTTCCACCTTTGCCCAAATATTGGCACATCAAGACTTGGCACAATTACTTCATCAAATGAATCACTGCATCTGGAGAAGAGGCAAAGATGTCATCACTGGCTTGGAATTTGCTATTCACCAAATCATACCCGTAGTAATTGGGCTGGGGTAACTGCGGATTTGGTTACACTCTATTGTACCAAAACATTGAGTGGTAGGGGCTCGCATTGATAGATGGAAAAGGTTAGCTATAGACGGAGGCCGACAGGACCGACCCTCTGATTGTGTCTGTTTTTGTCGCAGGAGTATAAGAAGACCACGCTTCCTATTTACAATGCTCTGGATGCTCAGACGGCCGCACTTCTCACCTTTTCCATGCACTATCCTGGGAAGATGTCACTTGGAGATTTGCTGGCAAGGAAGCTACCATTTGGAAGAGGAACTTGAAAGAATTTGCTCAAATGATACAAGGTGATATGCCCTTCACAGCTCGGAGTGGCAGTAAGAACATCTGAAGCAATCCTATTAGCTAAGCTACCATCAAAAAGCATTGTGGATCAGGTGTATTTACCTCGTACGGGAAATTAACAAAATGTCGCAATGAACAATTGTCTCTGTTTTGGAAGCTGACGAGAACATTTATTTCTCGATGTGAGGATTTTGTTTGGTCGCGCCAAAGTAGTAAACAAACAAGCAAGAAATCAGGAACATCGTATGCTCTGCTACTACCAGAGCCGCACTTTTATAGCTACCATGCGATACCACTTACGGGCGATGATTATGGGGTAATGACATATCAAATCCAGAGTTACGGCAATACAAATGGGATTTGGCAAGTGATGACATTGCCTCCTGTCAGATGCTATTCATTGGTGAAGTGATGTACCAAGTATTGATATATGCCAACACTTAGTGCAAATGTATAATGACGGAACTGTACAAGAACATTTACTGGATGTTCCATCGAGTTGATGAATTCAAGGATATCAAGAAATGGGACCTAACCAATGTCCCCATCCTGGCAGATGAGGAAGACAACAAGATTAGAACCTTAACATGTCATGATTGTGGTAAAACAAAGAATAAACACGAAGTGTATTGATGGCGAGCTGCTAGTGATAAATCAATTTGTGGGCTCATACAATTAAACAACTCAAGTGCAACTTTAAAGAATTTAAAAATATGCTCACTTTGCCATTTTGTGGTACTTCTGCCTATCTGGTCTGTTATGATAAAGGACTCGTGCAAAGTGAACAGTGAGCTTATCTTGGATAACTCAGATTTGTGGGAAACATGCCCAATTAAACAACTACACAGGGCAGTGTTAAGGATCTCATACCAAATAGAGTACTTCCACCTCCAGCTCTAATACAACACTATCATGGACTACCCTACAAGACGCTTCTAAAATGCTATACAAATAGACGCTCTACGGTCTACCGTGGTGTGATTATGGTTTGTTCTATACATGTGACAGTTGTTTGTGGTATATGTTTAGGCCTCGTCTTACCAAGGGGGTGGCACCCTTAGCTTTCTTCCGGTGCATAAAACGCCAATAGCTTTCGCAAAAATGCTTCCAGGTAATTGTTTTCTCATCTTTTTGGTAATTTTAGCGATTTTTGTTGTAAGGGTAGCACCTCACGGGGTGTTATGGTATTGCCGCAAAGTCAATGCGTGTGTGTGTGTGTGGTTGGGGGGGGGGGGTGACACCCAAGGAGTAATTTATGGGTACACTTTTATTGTACAATATTCTTATTAGTACCGTATAGCTGCCTACAACTATATGTTCATGTAAAACTATTCAAATGGAAATCCCGTAAAGTTCTGTACAGTTCCGTCCATTATACATTTTGCCTAATGTTGCATATCAAGACTTGGTACAAGTTCACTTCACCAAATGGAATAGCATCTGGAGTGCAGGAGGGGGCAAATGTCATCACTGGTCCCAAATCCATTTGTATGCCGTAACTATGGATGTGAATATGTCAGTACACCTAAATCATCTCCGTAGTGGGTTATCGATGGGAGCTAGTAAAAGTGCGCTCTGGTAGTAGAGGCGAGACATACGGATTGGCCGGTTTTTTGCATGTTGTTACTTGGCGCGGACCAAACAAAATCCTCACATCGAGAAATAGAATGTCTCGTCAGCTTCCAAAACAGATACAATTGTTCATCTGCTACATGTTGTTTAATCCGTACGAGGGGTTTGGGTGGTAAATACAAACTGAACACAAGCTTTTGATGGCAGCTAGGCTAATAGGATTGCTTCAGATGTTTCTGCCACTCGAGCTGTGAAAGGGGCATATACCTTGTCATCATTTGAGCCAAATTCTTTCAAAGTTCTTCCAAAATGTCAGCTTTCCCTTGCAGCAAAATCTCCCAGTGACATCTTCCCATGGTTAGTGCATGGAAAAGGGGAAGAAGTGCGGCCTTCTGGAGCATCCCAGAGCATTGTAAATAGGAGCATGTGTTCTTTCTTATATACTCTGCGACAAAAAAACAGACACAATCAGAGGGGGTTCGGCGGTCGGCTCCGTCTAGAGCTAACACTTTTACCAGCTATAATGCGAGCCCACTACACTCAAGTTTGGTTAAAATGAGAGGTACCAAATCCGAAGGTTACCCCAGCCCAATTTACTACGGGTAGGATTGGTGAATAGCAAATTTCAAAGCCAGAGTTATGACATCTTTGCCTCCTTCCAGATGCAGTGATTCATTGGTGAAGTGTGATTGTGCCCAGCTTTGATGTGCCCATAATTTGGCAAATGTGGAAAGAATTGACTATTCTGTACAAAACTTGTGGATGGCTTAATCGCGTCGGATGAACGTTAGAAGGAAAAAAAGAGGGCACCTAACCAATGCCACACGGTTAAAAATAACCCGCAAAGACATCGTTGTTTTAACTGGCATTTGGTACTCACAATGTGCAAATAACTGCAACAAAATGTAAATTTTAACTGCTATGAGTCCCAGCTGCCATTTTTAACAGTGCATCTAAAAGTTAATGCTGCCGGACAGTGAACACAAAACTTTACACTGTGGTAAACAATAGAATTACACCCAAGTGGAATGTGGGACTCAGACCAATTACACAACCCCGCAGGGTACTTGGGTAACTTTTAAGAAGTGCAATTATATGCTCCGCTGATTGTTTTTATGGTCACATCTAACTCATCTAATCTGCTATGATATAAGACATGCAAATGGCATATATGGCGCTTGTTCTTGACTAAATAGAAATCAACATTCGTTCGACTCATACCAAGTAAACAACTCCACCAGTGCCACTTTCTTTTTAAAAGACTAGACCAAATAGACTACTCCAAATCCAGCTAAAATACCAACACTCATGGAATACCCTACAGGCAGTTTTAAATTGACTCATACAAAATAGACGCTCTACAGTTCTACAGTGGTGTAATCAGGCGTTCTATGTACACCCCCTTAGGACAGTTGTTTTTGTTAAGTTTAAGAGGATGTTCGTAAGTTGTAAGCATAATTATCTCATCGGCCCGTTCCCACTGCAATGTTACGATTATGAACTCGGATTAGTATAGTTGAATTTCTCTTTCTCGGATCAGTGACATCACTGCGATTCTGTGCCCACATAATTAGGTACGTGAGCGTGATGAAAGCACTGTGCGTTTACGTGTGGCAGGAGAACAGTTTCATCTGGTGAAGCTTAGTTGAACTTCAGGACACATTAGTTTCGGCGTATTCCCGTTGTTGTCTGTGGCAGCCTGACAATTACACCGATTGTAAAAGGAGATATAATCTGGGCTCCATAGAGACAATGAATAATGAGTGAATTGAAAGAGTAAATGAATCAAGTGCCCTATTCTGTACCGTGTAGGTGGACTATGAGTCGCGGCTATAAAAACGTCTACACCGGGACTTAGATTGTACAAGTTAAAAGTACCTGCCTGACCGTGTTGGTATCACTGACTGTGGAAGCCAAAATTTACCCCATAGCATTCAGGTATAGCATAAATGCTTGATAACGATATTGAAATAAAGTTATACCAAAAAAAAAGGACTTTTACAGTTGTCAAAATGGCAGCCATTTTGACAGACAAATTTCAAGAGTGGATTGGAAGAACTACTATTTAATTCAACAAACCAAAACATATTTTTATATACCTTGATTAGTTAAATAGAGACTCTGCCACTAAAATTAAATTTTTATGAACCTCCCACTGAAAATTTGCTTGAAAAGGAACAATAAACATGGTAATTGGCCCATTGAAAAAATGGCTGCCCCAGTTTAATGTTCAGTTTAATCTAGCTTTATCCTGCCAGATTTGTGTGGGTGTTTAACATACGGAGTTTTGACACCAACACCAGCTTCCTAGCACATTCACAACTCGAGTTAGATTGAAAATATACCAAAATGGCGGCCATTTGAAAATCACGATGGCCACCATTGCCACCCTCGGGAATCTCCTCAAAAACTGTTCTTGTTCTCTGGGACCTACTAAGGTTTCTAAATAGGTGTGATGCTTTATCATTGAAATCCCACGGGACGTCATATCAAACAACAGTCCCCCTAACTATTAATTGAAGAAAAGACATATGTAGCCACACACTGATTCCAAACCAGATGATGTTTGTCCCTAATTACGAAAATATCAGTGGGGGTGGGTAACCCCCCGGTCGTGAGTGTAGTAGAAAAATCCTTGGTTTGACGAGATTAATGGGAATACATCTTATGATCTTAATATGGGCCCCATAAAGGGGACATTTCACATACCCTCTTTACTTTATTGGACAGTGCACTATTTCCACCATGCGCTATTACAGTGTGTCTCAAAAAAAAATTGTTGTAATTTGTTAAAAATCCATGGCAGGAAATTTAAATGGCATGATCTTGCACAACTGCCGATATTTGCATGAGTTGTTGATGGAAGTTTCAATTTTTGCATGAGGAAACGGGATTACACTGTCTATGCTACAGCTGAAAAAATTTTTCACGGTGAGTGATCTCAAAGAGGGCGCAAGTCCTGATAATCACAGCACAATTTTTTTTGAGACACCCTGATTGTTGCCTCAAAGAAAGTCAACATTTACTTTAACCTATTAATGCGACAGTGGAAATAAACAAGAACTATATAACTGTGCTAGTTGCCAGGATTTGTATAATCCTGACTTATGTGTATACAACGATGGAACTAGTAACACAACAGATTTCTAATGATGGAAATTGTGATATTGCAATGATTTCAATAACATGATGATGATAGTATAAGTGAAAACAGAATAGATTATGAATCCCTGGAATTTGACCGCATTGGACTTACATATAGATATTTGAGGATCCTTGGCCATGGTTGCACACCAATACTGAATTTTCGATTCCCTACATTTTTTAACGGCGTAAGTTGTTTAAGAAATATTAGCACTTTTTGAAGAGCGCCCCACTTTCAAAATGTGATATTTTGTGCACGGTTCGTTGGTAATTGTCTAGGAAATATTACCTGCGAACGAGAATGCTAAAAAATGCGTTATTATGTATCACAAAATAAGCGATTTGTAATAAGAATGGGATCCCAGATTGGACTTAACGGCAGAGCTGGAAAGCTACGTTATGTCCGTCTGATGAAAAATAGTGCCACCTCGAGAAAATAACCTCTAACTTGGCTTGCCGGAACTATTTTCAAACAACTAATGGATGAGCATAGACACGTACAGGCGCTATTTCCGGCTATTTCAAATGGGAAGGCCGTTCCAGCAGCCGTTGTATTATTATCGGGGATCCACGATAATAATTATTTCTAGTACCCAAAAATTCCTTCGTTGTGAACATAGACATTTCGAGGTTAACCAGTCCACAGTTATAGTGTACTAGCCAGTTGTTACCAATGCAATCGTTTAAAAAACTCTAAAAATTTGAAAAATTTAGGGGGTTTTTTAAAATTACCAAAAAAGGTGATAATATTGCTTTTTTAACTATTCCATGGAAGTAGAAATATTTTATTTGATTGAAAAGATCAAACATTGGCTTTGGTGAATTTAATAGAATTTGTGAAGCTTTACTTTTGAAAATTTTAGAGACTCATGATATATTTGTATTCGGTGCAAATTTGTACGTACTAATATTACTCTGAATCTTTGTTTGTAATATTTCTGCACAAAGAATATTTGTTTACTGATAATTTTGTAGTTCGAACTTGGTGTTTTATACAAACTACATAACCAGGCATACGAGTGAAGGGGGAATACAACAATTTTTATCACATTAAAAACACCAGATCATTTGTACGATCAGGCCCACCCAAAAATAATATAATAATTAAACTAGATTCGCGGTTCTCGGCTTCGCGCTCGCTATATTCAAAGGCATTAAGCTGTGGGCCGCCCCATGACCTTGACTCTGGCACGTGACCTTTGATCTCATCAACATATGAGAGATCGCTTGGTGCTGCACCTATGCACAAAAGTAATTTGGTTCCAATGAACTTCAAGTTTTTCCCCCCCAAAAAACTTTTTTTAAGATGATTTTACATTTTTAGCCCATTTTTCAAATTGAACTCAATGACTTTGACCTTTCAACATGACCTTTGACCTCTCAACATTGACGGATCCCATGTGAACTATCGCAGAAGTTTGGTTCCAATTGAAGTAAACTTTTCATTGGGTTCATTAAAAAAAAACTTAACAATGTGACACAACATCCACACACATCCACACATACACACTACACCCACGCACAAGGTTGCTAAGTGGGTCCTGCCAGCTATAGCTGGCGGCCCACAAAAAAAATATATTAGTGTGATTAAGGTACATCAATATAGTTATCATAATATATATTTTTGACAATGTTTCATAACATTCACTTATGAAACTAAAGATATAAAATTACCTAGGCCGCAATTAGTTCGGATACACCGCACTCATCTGTTGTTGTTAGACTTTATTTTACAAGATGTTAGGTCAATGTATACAAACAAGCAAAGACCTATTGACCATTGAGATTTAGAGCCCAAACAACTTCAACTTCTGTAATTTCTTAGACAATTATTTAGTGAACCCTACCTCTTGTAAATAGCTTCCAAGGTCTGGCTATGAGCTGCACAGAGACACCAAGAGCTGTATCCTATATAAGTGCAAAAAGTCAGTTAAAATAGGCTCATAAGGATATTATATGCTGGAAATGTTAGGCAGTAATTTCGGTGGTCAGTTCAACCTCATTGCTAAAAATAGAGGAATTAATAAAGAACATTCTGCTTCTCACAGGCATAAGTACAAAAAGTACAGCGTTTGAGGATGATTAATTACCAAGGTGGGCACCAATGCAATTGTTTGCAAATTGCTCTTTATACGCGGGACGGCGAAAATACTATTTTTGGTATTCATGATAGAGCAGTGCATTCACCCGGCACCGTTGGGCAAAGTATGCTAAAAAGCCAATGGAATAGGTAAAAAAAACCGAGGCATGTAATTATTGTTAAGATATTTGTTGCACGGGTGATTGAAATGGCTATCGTATGAGAATATGCTCATGAATATGGAATGCCAAGGTAAGTTAGATTTGAGAAATTTGGGGAAGGTATAACTGCAGGTATTACAATTATATGGCCACCATGGTAGCTTATGTGAATTGCAAAGCTTTTGACAAGGAAATGTTAGATTCGAAATTTCCTATTTAGTGTGCCTTCTTGAAAAAACTTTATATATGGATATTTATGTTACTATTTGATATAAACAATGAATAAAACAAGATACAAACAAATAAACTTATAGATGACAAGATGAACTCTGTTCAGGACTAGGTAATTCTATTGCTTAAAATTTAATAACATTAAGTCAACGATTCAGATGGATTATTGCTGTAAGTCTTTATTTTAGTTCTTTGGCTTCTTTCCAGAACAGCAATAATCCTTTTATTATAAGACCATCATGTAGATCCTCGATTTTCAGTGGATAATCGCCGGAATTTACTGACTAGATAATCCCTATCACCCCTCAGGAAAAGCGCGTCTCAACGTTCGTATCATGTCATTAGGAATGCGCAGGGAGTAACTATGAATCAGACAAAAAAAAATCCGAAAATTCGGCGTAAATCATTGCTCTAATTTGGCGATTGTTAGCAATGTTGAACCGAATTGGAACAAGATTTCAGCATAATCGCTCTCACATACACTTTAAAATAGATCAATAATTTTGTTTTGAATCAGAAAAAGATGATTTTATTGCTGTTTATTTTCAAAGATTCTGGTCGCTGAAAAATTCGTCACCCTTGCACTCATTTAAAACATAGGCCTACAGTCATGTACGTTTAAGTATTGTTTTGTGAATCGCCCTTATAATTTTCTTTAGGCCATTTGTTGTGCTTAATTTTGTTCTGATTGGGTATGATAAAATCGTATTAGGTGAGTTTGAGGTGATACGGATTATATCTAGTTCGGATCTGGATCTGGGCTCGGGCTGCGCCCTCGCCCGATACAGACGCCTCGACTAGATAGTTAATCCGTATCACCCCAAACTCACTAATAAACTAAAATATATAATAAGCTATACTTTTTCGACAGAAGGAGTGATATATACAATTTGCGCCGGCTATCGAGTGCTGAATTGTACACACCAAATAACCAACTAACGAAATCAATCAATCAATCAATCAATCAAGAAATAAGCAAATCAATGACGTCACACGAAATTCAACAACATCCAATATAGGTTTGAACCAAATTAAAGTCATTATATCTCTTAGAAGAACAATTAAAATAATTAATGCAAAATATAGCCAATTTATACCATTTGTATGTCTCCCCAGAAACTTCAAATTCACCTTGATCTCCCATAGACTACACAGTTAAACGACAGTCCATGACAATTTAAAATGATGTCATGCGCATATAAAGGTTTATCGATTTTAGTATTATTAATTTAATTAAATTGCCTCCTAAGTTAGATATCAAAGCAAATAAATCCCAAGATTTAAGTACTTTCATTTTGAATTAGTTAAAATATCTTGATTTTTTTTATAAAAAAAATTCCATTAGTGCCCAAGGGGGGGGGGGGGGTCCTAGGGAACCAACCTATTATTTCTAATGGAGCCGGGGGCGCCGGATTTAATGTTTTGTTTCAGGAGAAGCTGAATAACAAATCAGACAATTACGCAAAAAAGTGATTGCCGTAACGAGAAAGAATCGCTAACAAAAATCAAACGTTGGGTTACCATGGAACCCCCGGGCACTTTTTTAAGTGTTAAAATGGTTTTCAAATATATACCAATCTGTTTGGTTTGCTCAGAAGGTTTCAAAATAACCTAGGCCGCAATTAGTTCGGATACACCGCACTCATCTGTTGTTGTTAGACTTTATTTTACAAGATGTAGGTCAATGTATACAAACAAGCAAAGACCTATTTGACCATTGAGAGTTTAGAGCCCAAACAACTTCAACTTTCTGTAATTTTCTTAGACAATTATTTTAGTGACATACCTTTAAATAGCTTCCAAGGTCTGGCTATGAGCTGCACAGAGACACCAAGAGCTGTATCCTATATACGTGCAAAAAGTCATTTACAATAGGCATAAGGATATTACTATGCTGGAAAATGTTAGCAGTCATTTCGGTGGTCAGTTCAACCTCATTGGGCGAAAATAGAGAATTAATAAAGACATCTGCTTCTCACAGGCATAAGTACAAAAATTACAGCGTTTGAGGATAATTTACCAAGTTTTCACCAATGCAATTTGTTGCAAATTGCTCTTTATACGCGGGACGGCGAAAATACTATTTTTGGTATTCATGAATAGAGTAGTGCATTCAATGCAGTCAAAGTCAGTCACCCGGCACCGATTGGGCAAAGTATGCTAAAAAGCCCAATGGAATAGGTAAAAAAAAGGAGCATTTAATTATCTGTTAGATCTTTTGTTTGCACGGGTGGATTGACATGGCTATCGTAATGATTAATATGCTCCATGAATATGGAATGCCAAGGTAAGTTAGATTTTGAGAAATTGAAGTATACCTGCAGGTATTACATTTATATGGCCACCATGTAGATTATTTGAATTGCCATGCTTTTGGCCAAAGGAAATGGTAGATTCGAACATTTCCTATTTAGTGTGCCTTCTTGAAAAACTTATATATGGATATTTATGTTACTATTTGATATAACCAATGAATAAAACAAGGATACAAACAAATAACTTATAGATGACAAGATGAAATCCTGTTCAGACTATTGCATCTATTGCATTAAAATTTAATAACATTAACGTCACCGATTCAGATTGTATTATTGCTGTAAGTCTTATTTTTAGTTTCTTTTTGGCTTCTTCCAGAACAGCAGAAACAATATCCTTTTTATTATCATACCATCATGTAGATCCCTCGATTTTCATTGGATAATCGCCTGAATTTACTGACTAGATATATCCCGTATCACCCCCTCAGAGCGCGTCTCAACGTCCGTATCATGTCAGTTAGGAACTGCGCATGCGTAACTATGAATCATGACAAAAAAAAATCTGAAAATTCGGCGTAAATCACTGCTCTAATTTGGCGATTTTTAGCAATGTTGAACCGAGTTGGAACAAGATTTCAGCATAATCGCTCTCACATACACTAAAACACTTTAAAATAGATCAATAATTTTGTTTGTGAATCAGAAAAAGATGATTTTTAGGGCTGTTTATTTTCAAAGATTCTTGTCGCTGAAAATTCGTCACCCTTGCACTCATTTAAAACAATAGGCCTACAGTCAATTTACCGTAAAGTATTGTTTGTTTTGTGAATCGCCCTTATAATTTTCTTTAGGCCATTTGTTTGTGCTTATTTTGTTCTGATTGGGTATGATAAAATCGTTATTAGGTGAGTTTTGAGGTGATACGGATTATATCTAGTCTCGGATTCTGTATCTGGGCTCGGGCTGCGCCCTCGCCCGATACAGACTCCTCGACTATATTTAATCCGTATCACCCCAAAACTCACCTAATAACTAATAATATAATAGCTATACTTCTTTCGGACAGAAGGAGTGATATCATACAATTTTGCGCAGCTATTTCGAGTGCGAATTGTACACACCAATAACCAACTAACGAAATCAATCAATCAATCAATCAATCAATAAATAAGCAAATCAATGACGTCACACGAAAATTCAACAAATCCAATATAGGTTTTGAACCAAATTAATTCATTATATCTACTCTAGAATAACCAATTAAAATAATTAATGCAAAATATAGCCAATTTATACCATCTTGTATTTTTCTCAGAAACTTCAAATTCACCTTGATCTTTCCCATAGACTTACACAGTTAAAAGCACAGTCATGACAACATTTAAAATGATGTCATGCGCATATAAAAGGTTATTCGATTTAAGTATTATTAATTATTAATTAATTGCCTCCTAAGGTATATATCAAAGCAAATAAATCCCAACATTTAATTACTTTAATTTTTTAATTAGTAAAATATCTTGATTTTTTTTTCACTTCCATTAGTGCCCAAGGGGGGGGGGTTCCTAGGGACCCAACCTATTTATTCTAATGGAGCCGTGGGCGGATTTTAATTTTTTTTGTATCAGGAGAAGCTTATTCACAAATCAGACAATTAGCAAAAAAATTGATTGCGTAACCGAGAAATCGCAACAAAAATCAAACGTTGGGTACCATGGAACCCCCGGGCACTTTTAAGTGTTAAAATTGTTTTCAAATATATACCAATCTGTTTGGTTGCTCATAAGGTTTCTAAAAAGGAATATATTGCCATATAAGGCCACATCTACGACCTTTTATTTAGTGCAATAGGCTCAAGACAGTTCAAGATCATTATTTACAAAATGATTGATTTCGATTTTGTTGAAACTGGTTTTAAATCGTTTATTGGGTCATACTAAATATGATTCTGCGTTTCACCTTTCAAAGTGAGACTTTTACATATTTGGCTAGTGACCTTCCATAGACCCTGCAGAGTCCGGTCATATTTGCCATTCTTAAGTATCAGCAAAACGTCATAGACAATGAATGAATGCGACGACCTGTTATTTCAGAGCTTCTGGACAGTAAGATGACATTTGGCACCTTTTAAAACAAATTGATGAATCTGAAATTTTTACAATCCAATGTGACCCGGAAACGAACTGTTTTTGCCTTATGAATAAATAACCTCACATTGGGAAACCTCTATTTTCTTAATATTTTTGAAATGTACTTAACATGAGGATAAAATTATTGACATAAGGAATTGTCAAATTAATGTACTGGAAAAAGCAATAACTATCTGCAATGCTAGTAACACTAATTATCAGATTATGGGTACCCCTAAAATGACTAGAAATACAATGGAGATGGTTGTAATGTACAAGTAGATATAATATTACTTCTTGACACCACAAGTCTACAAGGGTGACACAGACTAACGTTTTTAGGAGTAATTATTGATAAAATTTAACCTGGATTCACCACATTGATGGAATATCGAAAACAATTCGCGAATATTGGTATAGATCAACAGCTTAAATTATATACCTGGCGCATATTATATACCTATATTTACACTTACCCTAATATAAATTATGGTATACTTTTACCTGGGGAATCTCTTGGCAAATAATGTGGAAAAAAAAATCACAAACCTCAAAAATGGGCCTTAAGAATCATATCAAATAATCATTATCTGCAGTCATTCTGCACCACTTTTTTCATAAATAATGATGTTTTAAATATAGAATTGGTATATAAACCCGAATAGAACAAAATAATTACGATATTTCATTGCTACAACTAATGTTGTTCTTATTACAAATCTCGATTACACGTCTCTCTTTGGCAAATATTATGAGCTTTTAGGTCTATATGGCGATTCCCGCAATGGATTGTTTTGATATTTGCGAGGCAATAGCTCTTGCATTGCTCTTGCTTAATATTGCTCTGAAAATAAAACCCCTGCAGAGGAACAGGCGCTTCTAAATGAGTTGAACTTATTCAATTTGCTAGCGGAAAGAGGCCGGTGAAATGGAGACCTCCAATGAGGTGCTTGATTAGTATGAAATTCATCACAATGTGATTGCTCTTACTATTTCTTCCTAACTGATCTTGGCGTTATTTGTATCAGACATGTGAGTCAATGAATGAAGTTGGTTAATGAGCGCCTTGAACAGGTAGTTAGTGTACATAGTAAAACCATGGATGGGTGGCGGAACACCACAAACCATCGGGGGGGGCGGTACTGATGAACGGAAAAAAGGAAGGGCAAGGAAAAAAGACACGGGGAAGAGAGAGCGGGAGGCAGGAAAAGACTAGGTGCAAAAAAATGGCCCAACGTGGCAAAGGAAGAGGGGGAGAGGGAGAGGGGGAGGGAGGGATAGAGAGAGCGATAGCAAGAGTCAATAATTAAGCCAATGAAGTATGATCATTACTTTAATAACTATATCCGTTTGCTCTACGATGGACCCAACATTGTATGTTGTGAGTAGTAGAAAATCATAATAGATTTGATGCTTTTACCTTTAGTTTTTTAATGTTTGATGCTTAGATTGGCAACTGAGAATAAAAACGTCTTCGATACTAAAACAATTGAAGGGTTTATTGGCCATGTTAGGATCGAAGTGCTCAGCACTAGTGTTTTGCTGATTGAATGTTACAGCGCCCTGCATAATATGGGCGACGTATAGACAATCATGCAGTCATATCAATTTGAAATTATTTTATATTTGAAGGTTTTTTCTTTTAATTTGTGGTCTCTACGTTTAAAATGATTTCACCTGCCGCAATCCGGGGAATCAAGCTAGAAAAAATGAGAAGTCAATGATTGTTTTACCTCGTATATACTGATGCATTCGAAGGTCATTGGCTTCGTGACTTGCACGTATTGCTCACAAATAGCTCGCCTGTCTTTGTCTAACATCACCACCCTATATTAAGTAAAATACAACTAAAATGGAAATATCCTCGAGACGGACTTAGGCATATGAAAAGAATGGTACTGAACCAGGGGACTAGACACTGGACTATCAGATCAACGTAACTTTCCATATCAAACAAGAGTACATACATGCTGAATACAGATGTTGTGATATCAGTCTAGAACTGTATCCTGAAATGAAGTTGTCTTCCCAAACCAAACCCGGACTTGTTTCAAGAGTTACTTATATAAATGAATGATATATATATTTTGTTGATTTTTTCCCCTAGTGATAACATGTTAGAAATAAATAATTTCGCGAATTAGCGGATAAAAGAGACAACAAACTGCTAATATTTGTTACATTTTTATTCGTTAGGAAAGTAGACAATCGTTATATTCAAGGTATGTTTATCTGATACACGTCTTTCTTAGACTCGAGAGAGTGATATTATTTAATGATTATAATCAAACTTTTTCTTGCGCTCACTTGGCGTGGGATTAGATACTTGGGTATCGGCGATGTTTTAATGCGTACCTCTCCCAATTTATTGTACTGAAATGGACCTTTAGAGTCTCAATGAACCTTTCAACGTGTGAAACCAAGAAGCTTGAAAATGTGAGATTCACAGAGGGTTGTCTGAGGTCAGGCTGGGTAGCTCATTTAGTTGGATAGGCTTTTATAGGATGATTAATACCTATAGGGATTTGCCGTAGTTCGTAGAAGTAGTTTTTATTCAGTAACCCAGTGGTATTATTGGTTTGTGTAATTCATCTTTTGTCAAATAGCCGCTCACCTCTGAGCGATTTACTTACTTTATGACTCAAAGAAAAAGAAAAATCAATTAGAGGACATAGCATATGCTCAAAAGTCTAAAAAGGGTAGCCAAATAATCTATTTTCTTTTTTCTTTTACATTGTGTTTATCTATGTCTAATGGTAAGCAAGCAAAAAAATGGTGAGAAAGGGAATTTTTTTTATCAATTTTTTTTCTTTCCGCATCAAATACGGTTGGACTTTTGCAACTGCGCATGGCACCAATTTCTTTAAAATTGGCAATTGGTATGCGAATGCCCCAAAACTGTAGTATCAGTAGAATTAGGGGGTGGGGGAATAGTAAGATCCTGCGCACGAAAGATGGGTATTTGTTTTGGGTATTCTAGCATATTGACACGAAACAAGGAATGGTTTTTGTTAGAATGATTTTGTATAGTAGAACCAAAAGTAAGGCTTTGAAAAGATGATTTTGAAACTTATTTAGAGTTTTTTATTGAGACCATTCCCTCATTTTTCTACAGGAAAATGGATCTGGACCTATTGGGTGGGTATACATACGGTGCAAGAAACTTGTTAAGTCCCCCATGAGAGAGTGTCCTTTAGCTACCATAGCAACATTACGGAATAAACCGGACCTGTATCCGAGGCAAATTGGGTACAGTGCTGAAAACAACACGATGCATTCAGCATCAAGTCGAAACATAGACGATGGCGGTAGGAACACTCGCACAGGAACACGTATTATATGACACGCATGTAAGAAATAATGAAACATAATGAAATGTATTTTAACTTCAGAGTAAGCCTGCATGCGCATGGGTAACCACCAAAGATCATAGATGACATGTTGCGGACAGGTACTTTTACATGCGAAATATATTCACACCGACCCTCCCGTTGGTGCATGAAAGGGGCCAATCGGAGCGAAGATGAAGTGTAGGATTTCATTTTTTTAAAAAATGTTGTGGAAACGGAAAGTACAAAAAGGTCTCAAATATATTCTTGCACTAAAACGACGCGCGAAACCGAAATACGTGTCCATATGGACCCCCAATGCAGTCTCAGAGATTTAAAAATTAAATATAATTATGGTATTTATTTCAAATAGTGAACTAAAATTAAAGGACAATAAACCTAAACGCTCAATTCAAACACGTGTAAAGATTAATCAGTTTGCCATTAGTGTAAAGTTAATGTTAATATAACAGTGCCATAAAATTATGAATCCGGAATGTTATTAGGGGTTGGCTTCATACTTCGCGTTCCAGCCGTCTTCCGGGTGGAGCGTGTTGTGAAAAGCAATATTAGTCGGCGATATTATAGTCCGGCAGGCTAATGTTCCTAGGGACAGGGGTCCTAGGAACAATAGCCCTAACCAGACTATGAGGAGAATGATTCTCCGGTAATGAATCCTAGGGTCCACGGACAACTGCAGCTTAGAGGGATGGTAGCCCTACTGCAATCAGGTATTGTAGCCTTTTGTGTATGTGAACCGGATTATATCCCCACCAGACATAGTGCCGTTTACAGCAGTAAAGTAATACGTGTCCGCGCAATAAATAGTCTTATGTGTTCGCTTTCTATCACGAATACCGCCTTTCAAAAGGGGATGGATGGCCAAATAGAATAAACGAGCGGTGTGCGTAAACCCCTTCCGTGGTTTGTAAAGGCAAGGCTAGTAGACTGTCAAATTCAATGACTTTGTTCACAACCAATGAACCAGTTTCGAATCCTTCTGCTGGAGATTTGTATAATTTTTCATTTCTTATTTTCTAGTAGTAAGGTTATTTGACACAATGAAATGGATGATGAAATGGCGAATGCAGATTTTTTCCAACGTTATTGGTATCGTGCACGAGGGAAGGAACTGAAGCTTGTACGAGTAACAGGCAGGTGTCTGATGGTTAATACCACAACAATATCACAATATCACGGACTATAAACACAGGAAAGCATGTCCATTGGATTACAAACTCCTGGTACGTGGTCCACAGGACAATAATATCCCATACCATGGTCCAGGACCTAGTTTCAGTGTAGTTTTCCACTGGACATTAATACCAGATACCAGTCCAGGGGACCATGGTACCCAGTGGTGAATGTCCATGGAAAAAACTTTAATGTCCAGTCTTGGGTCCATGGGGAGGACATGTCCAAGAGAGTTTCCACGGACTAATATCAGATACCATATCCAAGGGACCATGATACCAGGCGTTAGTTGTCGATGGACATTAATATCAGATACCATGGCCAAAGGGACAAGACACACAGTGTTTAGTTGCAATGGACATTTGTCAGATGCCATGGTCCAAGAGACAATGAATTGATACCCAGGGTTAGTTGTCCACCCCCCGCACATTAATAACCATTATCATGGTCCAGGGACCCATGATACCCAGTGTAGTTGTCCATGGAACGATATCAGGAACCATGGTACAGGGGACCATGGTACTTAGTGGTGTATGAATGGCTTTGAATTAATCAGATACCATGGGTCAATGGACCATGATACCGTGTTAGTTGTCCAATGGACAGTAAGAGCAGGATACCATGGTCCAAGGGGACATGATACCAGTGTTAAGGTTGTCCACTGGACATTAATTCCATTACCATGGTCCATGGGAGAGTACACAGTTTAAGTCACTGGACATTAATGTCAAAGAACATATACCTGTGCGAGTAGATATTGGTAGGTTATGGGGGACCAAGAATATACAAACCGTTATATTTACATAATCCCCGGATACAAAAGGGAATGCAGGCCGGTGACAGGATTGTTCTGGGGGGGGGGGGGGGCAATTTTTGTCAAAATGGGTATTCTCCAAAAAGACTCGGACAGCAACCATCCTCCCAACCCAAAGAAGAGGGGAAGGGATTTAGCTTGACACAAAAGGACCATTTTACAAAAATGGTAACTTCTTTCGACAAACAAGGCATAAAAAACGGATATTTTTGGCTCGATCCTCTCGCAAAATCTATTTCGCTGACAGTTTTAAGGCCTTTTTAGCTTTATGTGGGCTTTTATGGAATGTGAAGGGGGGGCGGCGTCCGCCTTGTCGCCACCCGCCCCATCTTACGGGCCTGGGGAAGTTGCTCGCTTAGACACCTCCGTTTTTCCTACATTAATAAAAATAAAGATTTTTTTGGACAGTTGTGTGTATAATAGTAGTACTAGTTTATGAGTTGGGGTTTTGCTAATTTGACTAAGTTTTTACGGTGAAATCGAAATGGTATGTGAAATTAGGGCTCAAGGCAAATTCAAATGTCCATAAATAATCGAATGTTATACAAGTGGTTTAGACATGTTAGAACTTCCACTCCCCTGATATAACAAGTTGTCAATCAACATATCTCAAAAGATCTCAAATAATATATAATATAGCCGAAAACAAAAACCTCGTCTACCGAAGGGGGGGGGGTTACCACCTTCAGTTTTTTCCCGCTTGCTTAATAAAACCCACTTCATTGGGCCACAAAATTAATTTGTAATGTCAATTGGACATTTTCCGCGCATTTTCATCAAAAAACAGACATCCACCGGGTGGGGTAAGTAAAGGGTGCTCCCCAAGTGATAGATAGGGGGATGGGGGAGGAGAGAAGTACCAAACATGCCTAGCACAAAACAGAGAAAAATCATAGGCACTTGCACCAAAGATACCAAAATATAGCTATTTGTCCTCCAATTCAATGTACCAAAATGGAGTACTACCAAACATGCCTAGCCTTACGTCACAATGACGTCATAAAGTCGAAGTGCAAATTGTCAATTTTCCAAGACTCAAACTTAAATAGACATTCCAGAGAGAAGCGCACCTGAATTTTAGAACCCAGGTTTTTGGCATATTTGGAATGCTTACCAATTATTGATCAAACTGAAGTGAATAAGCCGAATACGCCGTCTTATGTAATAAGATAAGGACCCAGAAATTCCAGCAGTGTTTTCCTAATAAAGGGTACGAGTAGGTAGGATAAAGCAGCTAGGCAGGTTCAAATCAAGGTTTGCGGTGTTCTTTTGCACGTTTGTCCAATAAAAACCTTCCAACTGTTCTCGGTAGTTGTACAAACGAACAAGTGCAATTTGAGAGAAATTTGTATCCTCAAAAGTCTCCTCGTGTAAATGTTCAACGGTCTGGTGTAGTCATGTACAAAGGTTCAAGGTTCACCAGTAGTTCCATTTGCGGATTGATCTCCTGCGACAAAAACCTGTCGGACACTTAGAGGTGATGTTCTTTAAAGGCATATATTGGTTAGTTTTTTGGAAAGTTTTGAAAGATGTCCTTGTGGTTTAGATACACAATAAAAACCTTCCATCCCTCGCCCTACCCACCGGCTCAAAGTATTGCCGGTTTCAACATTGTTAGGTGGAGAACGGGGACGATTGGTATCAGTAGGTAAGGAAAGCGTTTCGACAGTTTTGATCAATACATAGCAACGACGCGGCAACCCGCTCAGGAAAGGGGGGGGGGGGGGTCAAGAGTCGGTGGAATGGGGAATGACCAATATAGTCATGAAAATACCTCAAAAATACCGGTAAGTCATGTTAGGCTAAAACAGTAAAAGAGGCAGTGCGAAAATCTTGCGATGTTAAAGCCCAAAATGTTCATTTGGCCAGATTGTAACGGGGGGGGGGTGTTTCCGCCGCAAAATTCCCCTTTCCCTCCGGGGAGCCAGCACTGCCTATAGAGAACGAGGGGTAGTCCATACGCGAACCAGCACACCAATCTTTACTAGGACTGATGGTCCGTTATTTTGGACAAATCATTCCTATGAGTAATAGTCCACCCCGGACTTGCACCCCCCCCGTGAAGATTTCAATTGGTAACTATAGTACCATGGGACTGTAGTTTTCTAGATTTGTACATTCCCCGGACTATAAAACCTGAGGACTTAGAATCTCCGGACTATGGACGGCGACAAAAAACTTGCACCGATTTCATATTGTTCCAAACAATGAAATGCGGTTCAACAGCTAGATGCTCGCAAGTCAACCGGCGTTTTGAGTATAGAAGTTCACCTTACAAGAATGTGATCAGCTTACCTATTCACACAATGATTGTATTCCGGGCAAGCAAAACACGCGATGTGTTTAGAAAATGAGGGAACGTCTTAGAAACACTATCAGTGATCTCGGAAGACTCGAAATATTTAAATTTGCAAAATAGCTTAAAAAAAAAAGTTTATGTCAGAAGACCGTGCGCATTGTTTAAAATTGGTCTTGTAGCAGGCATGTAATTTTTGTAGGTTCTTTAATTTTGAGAAAAAAAAAAATGAAAATCGGCGCGAAGCGGGCAAAAAAAAAAATGGGAAAGGGCGCCCAAAATGCAATAAAAAATCTGCATTTCGCATTAGATTTTCTAAAAAAACCGCATTTGAATTTTACATTTTACAGGCGTTTGAAACAAACTGGCAAAACCTCTTAAGCCCCAAATAAAAGACTGCACATTATACTTGCAGAGATGGGTGGGAATAATGATCTAATGATATACAAAGATTGGTGATGCAATGTAACAAAAAACCCAGATTTATGAAAGTGAGTAATTATTGTGCCTATTAGCACAAGATAGCAGATCACACATGCAGATAATTACTGGGTTCCGGATTTGTATCCTTAATAAAAGACAGTGTTGGTGTTATTACGCTGTATCTCGTAAGCAGATGTAGTAAACAATAGCAAAAAGCGAATTATATAGAGTATACTTTAAAATTCGTGACTCGTAAGCTGATTTAAGGATGGTGTGGTGTGTAATGTATCTAAACACTAACAAAAAGTCATCAGGCAGCGTATACGTAAGGGGGGTGCTTGTTCCGATTTGTTATGGTTGTTACTTGATATGAGCGCCGGAACCTGTTACACAGACATCAAGTACCGTGGGAAATATAAACGTGCGGTTTACATGCTAGACACGATATTGCATAGTGCAAGGCCCTTATTCACTACTGTGCTAAATTAGTGGTTAACCACTAAACGGTAGTTTTTAAATTTTTTTCTGTTTTTGATCTCGCGGAAGAAGAAATGGGTTTTTGAAGCAAATTTCATGACGACCATGAGAAAAATACGGCCTTCATCTGACATCAAAAGATCCTATGCCGTCAATCAGGGGGGTCCCAAGACGATCGGAACAAGCACCTTTAAAGAGAAATGAGGAAGATTTCCAGAAAGAAGCGACCCAATTTTTTAGCGAAAACATTTTTTTTACATATTTGGAAATTGGATGCTACCAAATGTATTAGATCACAACCTTGAAGGGAATAAACCGAATACGCCTTCTTAGATAATTAAGACGATGATTTAGTATTTTTCATTTTCTCGTGCACGACAGAAAGTCCACAAAGATAGTTTTCTATGGGGAACGATTACGATAGAAGCAAGTTCAAAACAAGGTTTGCGGTTTACCGTTGTCCAATAACATTCCAAACGTTCGCGGTAGGGGTAGGGTGGTCTAAACCGAACCAAACCGCGTGCGCTTTACGTTCGCGAGCTGTATTGATAGAATCAAGCACCGGTACGGTTGTTCAACTGTCAGAAGTCTGTTTCATACTAAAAATTTATAAAGGGGGGGCTAAGGGGCAAATAATTAACCAAAAGGCACTACCCGATTCTCTTCCCCACCTTCACACTATCAACCGGAGAGTTTTTGGTGCCATTAGAAACCTTGTTGTTCTCATCTCATCTTAAAAAAAATGTTGCACTGACTTATTTCCAGTTTGTTATATAGGCTAAAATATGGTTTGTTTGTACTCAAGTGGGGACTGGTCGGAATGTGTTTTTATGTGTGATGTGATGAAATTGGCAGGGGTTCATTTTGAAATTGTAATGAATGGCAATAATTCAAACAAGACTTGCAGTAAGCTACAATCAATACCGGGACCCTGCTTTCAAAATATTTCACATATCAGCTATCCCTAAAATGAAAGCATTGTTTAAAATGATTTAAGGAGACACTGGCACAGGTGGAAAATGTGCGCCCCTAGATGTTTTTCAAAATTTATATGATTTGCAAATTTTCACAAATCAACACTATAAAAAAACCATTCGACCAGGTGCCCAACGTGATTACAAATAATTATATTTTCTCTGTTTGTAGAAAGGCCATCGCCAAGAAATTACATTTGAATCAGACACAACATTTAATATAAGCGGTATTGTGTGTATTACAATAGCCCATATAGAGTACTGTAAAATATTTACGGTTAACGTAAAACAACCATATTTTAGCCTATAACATAACGGGAAAGAAGTCAGTGAAAACATTTCTTTTAAAGATGAGATGAGAACAAACCAAGGTTTCTAATGGCACCAAAATCTCCGGTTTGATAGTGTGAAAGGTGGAGGAAGATAATCGGGTAGTGCCCTTTTGGTAATTATTTTGACTTAGCATTTATAAATTTTTAGTATGAAACTGACTTCTGACAGGTTGACAACCGTACCGTGCATTGATTCTATCAATACAGCTCGCGAACGTACGCGGTGTGTTCGGTTGTAGACCACCTACCGAGAACGTTTGGAAGGTTTATTGGACAACAGGTGCAAAACCGCAAACCTTGTTTTGAACTTGCCTGCTATCGTAATCGTTCCCCATAGAAAACTATGCTTTGACTTTCTGTCGTGCACGACAGAAAATACTAAATCATCGTCTTATTACATAAAGACGGCGTATTCGGGTTATTCACTTCAGGTGTGATCTAATACATTGGTAAGCATTCCAATTTCCAAATATGTAAAAAAAAACATAGGTTCGAGAAAAATTGGGGCGCTTCTTTCTGGAAATCTCCTCATGTCTCTTTAAAGGTGCTTGTTCCGATCGTCTTTGGGACCCCCCTGATTTACCCGGAAGTAGTATCAATTTTGACGTCAGATGAAAGGCCGTATTTTTCTTATTGTCGTCTTGAAATTTTAGCTTTCAAACCCATTTCTTCCTCGAGATACAGATAAAAAACTACCGTTTAGTAGTTAACCACTAATATTAGCACAATAGTAAATAGGGCCTTGCACTATGCATTATCGCGTCTAGCATGTAAACCGCAAGTTTATTTCCCACGGTACTTGATGGTCATTGTGTACAGGTGTCGGGCGCTCATATCAAGTAGAGACCACGATAAGCAAAAATCGGAACAAGCACCTTTAAGTATACTCTATCTGATGACTTTTTGTTATTGTTATTATTACATCCATCCTTAAATCAGCTTACGAGTCACGAATTTTAAAGTATACTCTATATAATTCGCTTTTTGCTATTGTTATTACTACAATCTGCGTACGAGATTCAGCGTAATAACACCAACAATAAATTTTATTAACAGGATACAAAATCCGGAAACCAAGTAATTACCTGCAGGTGTGATCTGCTATCTTGTGCTATAGCAAAATAATTACTCACTTTCATAAATCTGGTTTTGTTTACATTGCTATAAACAATCTTTGTAGATCAATTATGATAATTGTTACCAGCTCTGCATTATAGATGTGCAGTCTTTTATTTGGGGCTTAAGAGGTTTTGCCAAGTTTGTTTCAAAAGGCATGTGAAAATGCAAATGCGAAATGCGTTTTTTTTTAGAAAAATGCTAATGCGAAATGCGCGATTTTTTGTTGAATTTTGGCGCCCTTTTCCCATTTTTTTGCCCGCTTCGTGGCCGAATTTTCATTTTTTTTATCAAAAAATTCAAAGAAATCTTTCACATAGGTAAAACCTAAAAAAAATAATGCACTAAAAGACAAATTTTAAACAAATGCGCACGGTCTTTTTTAGATAAACTTTTTTAAAGCTATTTCTGCAAATTTCAAATATTTCGACTCTTTCGGGTAGATCACTGATAGTGTTTTCTGAAGACGGTCCCGCATTTTTCTTACAAATCGCGTGTTTTGCTTGCCCACATACCAATCATTGTGTGAAATAGGTAAGCTGAAAATCACATTCTTGTAAGGGGTGACTTCAATACTCAACCGCCGGTTGACTTGCGATGCATGGCGGTTGAACCGCATTTCATTGTTTGGAACACTAGAAACCGGTGTAGAAGTTTTTATTGTCCGCCGTACTCATAGTCCGCCGTACTCATAGTCCTAGGTTTTATAGTCCGGGGATGTACAAATCTAGAAACTACAGTCCGTCGGACTATAGTTACCAGGATTGAAAGTCCTGCACGGAGGGGGGGGGGTGCAAGTCCGGGGTGGACTATCACTCATAGGAATTATCGTCCAAATATGAGACGGACTATCAGTCCTAGTAGAGATTGGTGTGCTGGTTCGTTCTTTATAGGAGGGAGGAATTTGCGCCCCCCCCCCCGTTTTAAAATTTGGCCAAATTAGAACAATTTGGCTTTAAAATCGCAGGATTGGCGCACTTCATTCTTTTTTAACTGTTTAGCATAAACATGACACTACCGCGTATTTTTAGGTATTTTCATGACTATATTTGGTCATTTCCACCGACTCTTGACCCCCCATGATGCTGGTGCCGTCGTTGTTATGTATTGATCAAAACTGTCGGGACGCTTTACATGACCTACTGTACAAATCGTCCGTTCTCCACCTAACAATGTTGAAACCTGCAATACTTTGACCGGTGGGGATGGGGAGGGATTGAAGGGTTTTCAATTGTTTAATCTAAACCACAAAGGAACAACATTTCAAAACTCCAAAACTAGCCAATATATGCCTATTAAATGAACATAAAATATAAAAGTGTCCCGACAGGTTTTGTCCAGGAGAGTAGATCCGCAACATGGAACAATAATGTTGAACCTTGAACCTTGTACATGACATACCAGAGGGAGGAGACATTTTGAGGATACAAATTTCTCTCAAATTGCACATGATCGTTTGTAGACAACCTACCGAGAACGTAGGCAACAAACTTGTGAGCTGTCATTCCCGGTAATGGGCCTGAATCCCCAGGCTTCACCAGTTCGAACCTCACACCCCTTGTATTCCTTTATTCATCACTTCTCTACCTGGGCAATTTTTAATTTACAAATGGAACGAGTTGTCGTAAATGGGTAGATTCCGATATTTTATTTCGATGGTTTCCGTTGGTGTTTATACTGATATACACAGACAGCTGCACGTAGGTTTGTTGTAGGCAAAATTGCGTACAGATGTGCCTCAAATGGGTAAACAATCGACTTATTTGTTTTGTTATCAAATGTACAACTAGACAACTCAGTTGGCTCGCAAATTTGGATCCATTGGTTACGTATATAGCATTTATAAAGTCGACTTACAATAAATCGATCGATTTTTACGATAATATAGTGTTTGTAGACAGAGACAACAATGATAATAAGCGATCTATTTCATAGTACAAATGGCACAGCTGACCAATACATTTCATAAAACATTAGTCATTTGTCACCATTTAAATCCAAAAACCGCTTCAAATCCAATATTATGGCTGGGGGTACAATTTTTTCGCATTATTGTACGCTTTGTGTCTGGGCAAAGGTGCAAACATGCAACCTTATGGCGTCTATGTAACGGCTATAGTTATGTGGTATCAGTTGGAAATAAAGCTCGAGTGCTTTTTTTTATCAACTTATCGAAGGTAGTGGCGACCATGGCATGGCAAAGGGTTGTGAAATAATGATTGGTAAGATAATGGTTAATGATAATCATTGCTGGGGCCAATATTGTTGTGAAAATAGAAAGAAACCCCGCTCTGGCCCTTTTCCATAAAAAGCAATAAATCATGTTTACGACCCTTTCAACGATTTAGGTGCAAAACTCTAAGGGGTTATTGACCATGTAAAATAAAATCTGCTAATTATTAAGTTAAAGCAAGACAATATCAGATCGCACCCTACAGGTAATTACTGGGTCAATAAAATACTTGGACCACACATAGAAGAGGGACGTATCATAAATTTGCGATAATTCTCCCCCCCCCCCATCATGAAAGACCCATAGGACCCCCATGAAAGCCCCCATAAATTTAACTTTTAATGCATGAAAAATTAATCAAAGACAGAATCGTCGTTTTCATTTCGTATGTTTAGTGGCATGACAAATGACAAACATTGATTCATAATTGTCATGTTTATGTTAATTAAATAACCAAAATATGAATTCATCATCGTCATTTAATTTGTATACACACAAATTTAATTGTAATGCATTGAATGGTAATTTATTGACAATTTGTCATGAATTGTTCATGCCCGTTTTCAAAGTGAAATGTTATACGTCGTAAGAAAATATCTGTGATTAATTCAAACATTTAAATCTTAAAATGTAAGTAAACAAAAAAAATTTGTAGCTTCATTTTCTTGAATGATAAAACATTATTGCATTGTTATTGAATTGTCAAATAAGGCAATTTTTGACACATCTCAGTTGCAGTTCTCAGTCTTGAGGGGATACAAACATTAATTTGTCAGTACTCTCTACATTCAGTATCAATTTTGCCATTTGGAAGCGCGAGGAGGGCACTGCACAAAGTCAATATACATTGCGAGTTCCTGGTCAGATATTATAAAAACAAGACCTAAACAAATGCTCCTTCAGATGGGAAAAATTTGACATCTTTCATGATATAGGCATATATATGACCATCAAGCATATGTCTCTCTCGAAACCATCTTGTTTCAGCATAGCGGAGTAAGTTGGAGGCTTCTTTAACATATTGTACATAATATATGCAGGACGACCTGGGCTACCCGAAGGACTGCGTTTTAAGCCAAGCAATGGACACCCGACTAGATGCTTGCATAATTGGCGATTAAAGTTGAGTGCGGGCAAGAATATTTCAGCAGGCTTTCAACGGTACAAGCAAGGAAGTCAGGCGTATGAAACTGTATGTGAATATCAACTACAACGATTTTCCAGTAGTACCCAGCATATATAGGAATGAAGCTAGAGAGACCTTTCAGCTCCTATCGGTGACACCTTGAGGGATAATATCGTGTCAAGAGTAGCTAATACCAGCTTGCGAGCAATTGCAAACTAATCGCTCGTGCATCAATTCTGGCACCATTCTCATGCACCGACACAGTACTGAACTGTAGTCCAGTTTGGAGTAGTGAGTCGGCACACACCTTCAGTGGAGATCAGTTTAAATAAAGCCATGCGTACTCTAACAGGATGCTTGCGCCCAAACCCGTTGGACCAACTAACTGCCCGTTCTTGCTGGCACCCCGCAATCGCCACCCGACATCACACAGAGGCAACAACTGTCTATTTGCAATAAGAGTACAGGAGCCCGACAACCTTCTCCATAAAACAATAGTCAGAACCAAGAGACGGCGTAGGCAAGAGATTACCTTCCAGGCTCCATCTAGCCATTTGGCCAGATGGTCCTCTGTACGGTTGGGAACAAGTCCATGATGCCGATTTAATTATATATTTCAAAAGACAGACTAGGTTCAATTACATTCGCAATTACAATTACACTTGCCCAAAAATTCAAACGCTGATAAAGTCTAGCATAGCTGTTTACTGATGCAACTGGTGGAATATTTTTCAATGAAAACTCGTAGGTGGGTTTGTAGGTCGGTATTTAAATACATCCCAATATTTACTGATAAAGCATTCAAACTGTACAACCTGGGTTTAATTTACCAATCTAAAAAAAAACACGTAATTTTGTCCCTCAGCTGAAATACCAAGAGATACCAAGCCATTTTTATAATGTTTATCTCAATCTTGTGATATGGCGTGCTTATGTCGAATGTGATCTCATTCCATTAATGTTTGCTTATAGAAGTAATCGCAGCTGTATCGTTATTTTAGTTCTTTTGGAAAAAATGTATCATCACTTAGACCGGACAAGATTTGGTTATTCAGCGAGGATAACGTTATTTGACTTTTCGTCTACAGCAACATTTAACACCATAAGCTGTTGCAGTTAATTAAGTCAGAAACTACTTGATGAGGACATTCCAGCTCTCTTTTCGCCTGGATTTTGAAATATCTCACTGATCGTTCCCAGTATGTTAGATTATCAAGTAGTGGAACATTACCCAACTGTATTACATCTGATACTGGGGCCCCACAGGGTACAGTTCTAGCAACATTTTTATTTACTCTGTGTACATTTGACTGCAGATCTAATGAACCGTCATGGCCATTAATTAAATTTGCCGATCTTTTGATCAAATATGATGATGATACCATTTACAAACACCATTTTACAAAGTTGCGATGCCAATTTTCTCGACTTATACGCGTCTAACTCAAAGGAAATGATAAAGGATTTAGGAATTCGAGTTCGATTCCCAGTCCCATCGCCTTGGAAGGGAGTATTATGGAAGGAGTGTCTTCTTATAAATATCTTGGAATCATAATCGAAGTTGGTACTAATTTGGTATCAATGTAAGGAGGAAGACAAAAGCTATCCATTGGTACGAAAACTCTAAGTAACAGGTGCTTAATAAGGAATCACAGAGGGGTGGTAGCCACCCCTTGCTGAAGGATGGGTAAGATGAGGGTTAAAAATAAATGGACTTTTCCTAAACTAAAATGCAAAAACCCAACGGTGAAAATTTTCTTGGACAGTCCTTAGACTTTGAATTCATCAGTTTTAAAGAGATAAATCACTGCGCAAAAGAAAAATTTAAAAACGACATTTTTTGTTTAAAAATCGCTATTTTTAACATGATTACACATAATATAGACATGCATAGACACCGATATTTTTAATATGCATTTAAAACAATATACTATATGACATTCCTGCAATATGAGGTTTACCGTGCAAATTAATAAAAAGATATATTGAAAATATAAAATAAAGAGGTATTTAAGTATCCTAAAAAATGCTGAAATTGGCAAAAATCAAGCAATATGATCTAGAAACACTGGTATGTGTAAGAGGGAAATTATTCCACCAAGTGAAATGTTTCATCCATACATACCCATAGAAAAAATATCAAGAGATTTCAAGAACCTTCATCTTCCTGACTTAGGGAATTTCAGGTGGTTTTATCAGACACGCACTCTTAAGCAGTTTACAAAAGGCGAATATTCATTATTTTTTATAGGTTTGCTCGGTCTTCTCACCTTTACAAAAATATAAATTTTACTTAAAGGAGGATGGCCCGATTTAAGTCTATAAGTTTTTTATCTTGATAGAATGACGTTCACCCCAAAACCCCATCTGTAAAGTTTCGCGCAGATATTTCAATCCGTTTTGATGTTAGAGTTAAAAAACGTGATTTTTATATATTTTTTTTATTCCCTGTACTTAGGTTTGGCGGAAAAGGAAAGAAACATACAGAATAGACCGCCAAATCTCACTCACAGCAACATGTGCAACAGTAACAGAAATCAAATTAACAATATACATATGCACATGAAAACCAAATATAATAGAGATTATTCGAAGGGATTTTTAAATAAAAGAAAAAGTACAACGAAGAAGGGAGTCGCACTTGCCAGCAAAAATCTACTACCAGTTAGTTAAATCAATGAGAGCCAAAAATCACATACATGAGACATATTTGTGGTTGGAAATGAAGTAAATAGTATTAAGGAGTCCCCCCCCCCCCCCGGCCCCGCGCCAAATCCCCCGAAACCAGAAGTGCGAAGTGCCTGCACTCAACACGTAGCAATGAAAAATAACAACACTCTCTAATCACTAGCGCGCAGGACAGGAGGACAAGGTTCCGCGTCCACTGCTGGCGTCGTTCGCACCCAAATGTCACATGGGTCCATTCTCCCGGCGTTAACTTTCAAAAAACAAAACAAAACTCGGTGCATCCCTAGGTTTTATTAAAAAGATGCATTGTTTCCAACTAATCACGTGCCCCTAGAAATGTTCATGAAAATGAAAATTCCTTTTTCATAGACCTGTGTGGTTAATTTTAACGGAAAATAATGTGATTCACACTGTTTTTTTTCTCAAAAACGATCAAAGTGACCTCGATATATTTCCCTTTAATTTGTCGACCACATCGATAAACTACACTAATACGAAGTTTAAAGAAAATTATTGCGAAAAATATATATGACTCAAACTCCTTAATAAATGAGGCTTTGCCAAAAAGTCCATTTGTTCTGATATTTCGACAATGAGAGAGAGCAAACTGCCCAATATTTGTTTACATTATAATAGTATTTAATTTCTTGTTTAAGACTGGTAACATTTGGTACTGTTTCAAGAACTCTTGCTCTGTAAAGATGAAACTTTGCAATAATAATTAATAGGGTAAAACTCAAGTCGTTTTTAGAACCAAAAAGTATAGAACGTTTTGTCATCTTGAAGTCTGAGTTTACATGAACTTTGCTTATAATACCAAATTTCAAATACCAGCCAACCCTTTGGAGATCCACATCCACAACAAGTTGTTTACGTTTTCCGGTGAATTTTTTAACAAAAATGAGCATAGATCATCTTGTACAATCAGCATCTTTACTAATACCGTATTTGTAGGCAAAATTATTTGAGTAAGTCTATATTGAAACCATCTTAACTTAGTATCGACTGAGAACTTAAAATTTTATATTGCATATTCCTTCCATTCATTGTCACTTATATTCAAATCCCCTTGCCATTTGTTATTCAAGGAGGGTAGCAGAGAACCTAAAATATTTTCGTAAAAGTTTGCAACCTTTCTTTGTTTAACCTAAAATCATAAAACCCACTTTTACCCCTTTCAAAATTTTGGGCAAAATCCTCCATTTCATTGTATTTCATCGCGGACATCCACCACCGTAACAGGCCGAAAGCTTTCTGCCACACCACAACTCTTAATTCAGCGGCCACTTTCAGGTAAATACTAGGAAGCGGTCCGCTCTGGACTTAGTTCATTTTTTTGAAATTGGCTACGTACGTGACATTTCACCAAACGTTCGCTTAGTAATAGCTAAGGGGATTTTTCACACCTGACCAATGAAGTAGTACGCTAATGGAAAAATCTCCCTGCCTTTGGCCCGGCTAGGTGACTTTTCACCCAAGGGTTTGGTTAATAATCTGGGGCGATTTACCGCTGACCAAGAAGCGGTCCGCTCTGGACTTAGTTCATTTTTGAAATGGTTACGTACGTGACATTTCACACAACGTTGTCGCTTATTATAGCTAGGGGGATTTTCAGCTGACCACTTCATTGGTCAGCCGCGAATGGAAAAATCTCCCTGCCGTGTCCCGGCTACGTGACTTTTCACCCAAGATTTGGGTTAATTATCTAGATAGAAGCGATTTA
Organism: Ophioderma brevispina; assembly: GCA_023653785.1. NCBI lineage: Eukaryota > Metazoa > Echinodermata > Ophiuroidea > Amphilepidida > Ophiodermatidae > Ophioderma > Ophioderma brevispina. Next base: position 34,294 of record JAMKCH010017859.1, read on the forward strand.
CCGCTGACCAAGGAAGCGGTCCGCTCTGACAGTTGATTTTTGAAATGGCTACGTAACTGACATTTCACATTCACCCACCGTCGCTAGTAATAGCTAGGGGGATTTTCAGCTGAGACCACTGAAAGTGTTCGCCGCTAATGGAAAAATCTCCCCTGCGTGGCCCGCTAGTGCTTTTTCACCCAAGAATTGGGTTAATTAACTAGAGCGATTTAACCGCGACCAAGGAAGCGGTCCGCTCTGGCTTTTTTGGGTTTTTTTCTGAACTCTCTGGACTTAGTATCATTTTTGAAAAGTCAACATGCGGTTGCCCGCTAACGTGACTTTCATTGAAAGATCTAGGCGACCCCCCGCTGAATAATGAGGCGTTCCGCTCTGAACTCTGGACTTTTCATTTGTTTCATTTTTTAAATGTCTGAGAGACACTACCCTCCTATAGTATAAAACGTTCTGGTCGCGGCCAGTTTTCTATCCTTCATAGCGATGGTCCAGTACTTACCTCAACTGACTTGTGCGAGTTTGCAGTCAGAAACTGGGCATGATACGTACTCTCTAAACATTAGATATGAACCCCTTCACAGCTTATCTTCTTACATAGGTTTCCTCCGCGGGAACCGAACAGTGGCCAACATTTTCTTGTCGGACTACGGGTAGTCTCCGGCCCACTAAAAAATAGGTGATTTTCCGTTAATGTTATGGCCTGGCTAAATGTTTGCTTCCGTGGCCGGCCACTTGAAAGGTTGACTTAATGATTTCTAGTTTACGAGAAGATTACCGGCAGCTTTTGGTCAACACTACGCTGTTTAAATAATGCGTGGCCCCCTGCCACGTTCTGGCATTGCAACTTGCAGTTGAATTTTCCAAAATGAACTAAGTCCAGTGTCGGAACGTTCCTCCTTGTTCAGCGGGAAGTGCCGTGGTCCCTCTTTTTGAAAGGTTCGCTGCCGGAGCCGGCTAAGGTTTTGCATCGTGCGGTATTCGTCACCACTTCTGTCGCCCGGGAAATCACCCTGACTCTTACTAAAAATGTTGGCCACCGTGCCGGTCCGCAAAACCAACTTAAATATGGTTTTGAGGGAAAAAAACATCATGTATGAAAGAGTGCCGGTCCTGCCCCGGTTTCTGATCGCAGAACCACACTGGTCGGATGTGGTTCAGTAATGACGCGGCTAAAAAATGAAAGTGCGAATTGGGCGCCCAACTGCCGGGGACCAGATCGTATACTATAGGGGAGTTTTGCACGGACTGGCCGGGGCGTGGTTTTGGTCTGAGCGCTAGAGTGTTATTGCGCCAAACATTTTGTGAGCCGGCAGACGTGGGCGTTTCCCCCACTAATTAGTGGATTTTTTACCGAGAGCTAGAAATGTACGGGTGCCGTGTGCGAAATCTGGCTTTTGATCTAGGGGCGCTTTCGGTAGCGTTACCTTGAGTGTGTACAAAAATGTAGCATGCGCAGAGGCCCAAACGCCGGCCTTCAGCGGCTGGGCGTGTTCGGGACTAGAACGTATACTCTACATGGTCGGGCCACTGCAGTGGGAATTTGAAAAATTGCAAGTCCCGGAGCGACCAGTTAACACGCATGTAGCCTGCCGCGATTTCCGGCTAAAGATCAAGGAAGCCCGCCGCTTTGGACTTAGTTTTTTTGCACATCACCCTTAACTATGGCTGTTGGATCTAGAGCCAATTTCCCGCTGAAATCCCGAGGGCGTGGTCCGCTCTGGACTTAGTCATTTTTTCAAAATTGGACGTAGTCAATTTTTCGAAAGAGGACCTTTTCCATTTTTCAAAATGTAGATATTTTGTCAAATCTTAAAAAATGGATTTTAGTGAAAGGCCAGCCGAATCTGAATTTCACCGGAAGTATCCTTTGGAAGACATTTTTGACGGTGAAAAGATCCGTTTCCATCTTGTGACGACCGGGTGCCATCAACGGTGACCGTACTTTTACTTGATTTCCAAGGTAATAAAATTAATAAAATGCAATCATTTTCACGTAGTATCAGATGGCTCAATGGATAGGACGATGGACCCGAAGACCAGATGCTACAAAAACCAACCCGCTAGGATCCCGGATTTCCAGTTCGATTCCCACTCAAGGTAAGTCAATTTTTGTTTCTTTTTTCGCCTACATTTTCCTCACGTGATAACTTCACGTGATAACATCACGTGATACGCTGCACGGATGATCGTGGCGGGAAACTGCCTGGGTATAAAAGAGCGAACGCCAGCGATCTGTATCAGTCTAGCCATGGACGCATGGAAAGCTCAAAAGAAAAATTATCTGTTCGGGGGGAGGTGGTAGATTGCCACTACAAACCACATCTGAAGAAGAGATGGCGGAGAGAGTTTATGAGAGAATGCGGGAGAGAGAAGAGGAAACAAGCTCCGTGGATGAGCTGGAGCGGGATGAGAGAGAATGTTGGGATTTAGAGTTCTGGAGACGAGACAGAGTGTTGAGAAGAACAAGGCGAAGCAAGAAGAAACCAATGCCAGCCCACAGCCTGTCTTGCGGCGGCGGAAGCGGTATAGAGGGCAACCGGCGCAATCACTTCAGTGGATCCGGCGCTTTCCTCCCCCACCCTGCTTTGCCTAAGCCAAGAGCCCAAATGAGAATGGGGGAAAGGGACCGGTCGCATCCCGTCCATCGGGCAAGGCTATCCGGCCCACAAGGGAGCAACCTCGCGTTGTCATCCCCAGGATAGGCCTTGCCTGATTGCATGCCATGGCAATGCTCAACAACTTCAACACACCGGTATCATCCAGTCCATCGGGCAAGGCTCATCCTGCCCAGAAGGATCAACCTCTTCATTTCCTCCTACCCGGTATTTGGATCTTGTACCCGGCAAGGAACTGAAAGGGCCGGGCCCCCTTTCCTATCCAGGATAATATAGGTTCTCTGCGCCGTGGTGCGTTGGTTTAAAAACCAACAGTTTCCAAATACACTACTGCTACCATACAAGCTTGCAGCCCTGCAGCTACTGCTACCACAGAAATGAAGCCGAATCTACCATCAACACCAAATCAATCTGAATCAGAAAACGTCTGTATAAACATATGTTGACCTAATTCAAAGAAAGAACACATTTCCCGTGCCCACAATTCCAATACAATTTACATTGTCAGAAACAAATTAAAAACAACAATTCCATCATTAGCAAAAGGGTTAATTCAATAGACCTGTAGGCCGAACATTCGGTAAAACTGTACGCGCCTTAACAGGCGTGCGCGCCCCTTAGTGTTACCGTCAAGTGAGGGGTCAGTTAGCCGGGTCAGGTCGGGGTTTGCGACCGGTAAGGTTAGTGGTTGGGACCGTATTCATGCAATCTGCCAACATTCCGTTTAAAACAGCACGCGGCCTTAAAGGCGTGCGGGCGCCCCTTATTTACCGTCAAGGGAGGGGACAGTTAGCCAGCGGGTCCAGGTCCCAGGGGTTGCGACCGGGTAAGGTAGTGGTTGGGGACCGATTCCTATTCAATAGGCCCGAAATTACGGTAAAACAGCAGCCGCGCCTTACAGGGTGCACACTTAGAAAAGTTAACCGGAACCACAAATTTCGCTGGCGTTGCCCGGCTTGGATTCCAAGGTATAATTATAAAAATGCAATCATTTTGCAGGTAAGTATCAATGGCCCAGTGGATGCGACGACGGATCCAAGACCGCTAGGATTCCGGATTTCCAGGGTCGAGTCTCAGTAAGGGTAAGTATGTTTTCTTCTTTTTGTCCATACCTTTTTTTTGTAATCCCCGATTCCTTGGGGGAGGGGAAATTCCTGAGGGTGGGGAGTTTTTTTTTCGCTTCTCCGGACTTAGAAAATTTTCAGCGGGTTGTGGACATTGCCGCTGCCGTGCCGGCTAAGTCAAGGGTCACTTGCCCGGGTCAAGATCAGATGTTATGACCGGTTAGAGGTCAGGGGTTGGGATCCGAGTAATATTGTAGGCCGAACATACGGGAAAACAATGTAAAAAAGTGCGGTACACTGTTAAAATTTCAGTAAAGTAAGAAAACAGATTTCCGAAATTTACATAAATCTGTTTGAGAAAAAAACAATAATCAATAAAAACAAAAAACATTAAAAAAGGTAATTTCCGGAAAATATTTCAAAAATTTCTGCGCAATATTCCGGACGTTTTTTTGGATATGTAATTTTAAATTACGGAAAAAGTCTGTTAAAATACACATTTTTTTTTCCGTAATATGAGACAAATTTCTGCTAAAATTACTGTCAAAGGTCGTTAATTGACAGAAATTTCTGTTAAATTTACCCTAAAATGTCTGGAAAATACTGCTGCAGGAATTTCAGTAAATTACGGAATTTTTTTAACAGTGTAGTCTTAGCCAATTCATCCCAAAGAATGACCCGGTAGGCGTTATAATTAAATTGTTGGGCTTTTACTACGGTTTCCGCAAAACCTATTTAGGATTGGGTGTTTAGGTTTCATATCTAATGTTTTAAAGAGAGCGTTTCATGCCTAGTTTCTGACAACAAACTCGCAACAGTCAGTTGAGGTTAAGTACGGGATATCGTTATGAAGTTGCTCTAAGGATAGAAAAAGGGGCCGCGCCAGAGCGTATACTATAGGAGGGAGTGCCATCTCAGACATTTCAAAAATGAACTAATTAAGTCCAGAGTTCAGAAAAAAAAACTAAGTCCAGGTTCAGAAAAAAAACAAGTCCAGAGGGAACGCTTCCTTGGTCAGCGGTAAATCGATCTATGAGGATAACCAAAATCTTGGGTGAAAAGTCACGTAGCCGGGCTACGGCAGGAGATTTTTCATTAGCGGACATAAACTAAGTCCAGAGCGGACCGTTTATTTGGTCATACCGGTAAAAGTTGGGCCACGGCAGTGAAAATCACCTAGCCGGGCCACGGTATTAGACTTTTCAAAAAAAACTAAGTCCAGAGGGACCCGCTTAGTTGTTCAGCGGAAAGTCGCCCTAGATCTTTTGGTTGAAAAGTCACCTTAGCCGGGCCACGGTTATGCAGAGGGACTTTTCAAAAATAAACTAAGTTCCAGAGTCGGACCAGCCTAATTGTTCAGCGGAAAGTCGCCCTAGATCGTTTGGTTGAATGATGAAAAGTCCACTCTGCCGGGCCACGGTATGTAGGGACTTTTCAAAAAAGAAACTAAGTCGACAGAGCGGACCGCTTCTTGGTCAGCGGAAAGTAGTCCTAGATAGTTTTGGTTAAATGTCACCTAGCCGGGCCCCGGTATGTAGACTCAAAAAATTAACTAAGTCCGAGCAGGACCCGCTTCCTTTTCGCGGGAAAGTCGCCCTAGATATGTGGTGAAAAGTCATCTAGCCGGGCCACGGTATGAGGACTTTTCCAAAAATAAACTAATCCAGAGCGGATCCCGCTTCCGTGGTCAGCGGTAATAAATCGCTCTAGATTATTAACCAAAATCTATGGGTGGAAAAGTCACGTAGACGGCTAGGCAGGGAATTTTTCCAATTAGCGGAAATAAACTGAAGTCCAGAGCGGACCGCTTCCTGGTCAGCGGAAAAGTCTAGCCCTAGATCTTTTTGGTGATAAAAGCACTAGCCGGGCCACGGTATGTAGTCTTTCAAAAATAATAAAACTAAGTCCAGAGAGGACCGCTTAATTGTTCAGCGGAAAAAGGTCGCCTAGATCTTTTGGTGAAAAGTCACTTAGCAGGCGGCCACGGTATGCAGACTTTCAAAAATAAACTAAGTCCAGAGGCGGACCGCTTAATTGTTAAGCGGAAAGTCGCCTAGATCTTTTGGTGAAAAGTCACCTAGACGCGGCCACGGTATGTAGACTTTTCAAAAATAAACAACGTCCAGAGCGGAACCGCTTCCTTGGTCAGAGGAAAGTCGCCATAGATCTTTGGTGGACAATTTGGCAAAAATCACATAGACGGGCAACGGTAGTAGACTCAAAAATAAACTAGTCCAGAGCGGACCGCCTCCTTGTTTCAGCGGCAAGTCGCCCTAGATATTTGGTGAAAAGTCCATTAGCCGGGCCACGGTATGTAGGACTTTTCAAAAATAAACTACGTCCAGAGCGGACCGCTTCCTGTTCAGCGGTAAATAGTTCTAGATTATTAACAAAACGCTTGGGTGAAAAGTCACGTAGCATGGCCACGCCAGCGAGATTTTTCCATTAGCGGACCAACTTCATGTGGTCAGCTTAAAATCCCCTAGATCTACTAAGCGAGCGAACGTGGGTGAAATGTCACGTACGTAGCATTTTCAAATGACTAAGTCCAGAGCGGACCGCTCCCTTCGTCAGCGGAAAGTCGCCCTAGATCGTTGGGTTTGAACAAGTACCTAGCCGGCCACGGCATGTAGGACTTTTCAAAAATAAACTAAGTCCAGGCGGACCGCTTCTTGGTCTTCACATGGAAGTGGCCGGTGGAATTAAGAGGAGCGGTCTCGCTGAAAGCTAGTTCAAAAAACGACTATATAAGTACCAAAAATTACCTAGTCAGGGTAGGGGCGCCCTAATCGAAATCTCCAATCGTCAGGTCCATCAAAGTTGGAAAAATTTCCTAGTACGGAGTTAGGTACGTAAGGGTTTTAAATAAGACTCAACATTATTACGGCTGGAAAGGTGAGTAATTTTTCGGTAGGAATAGGAAAGGTTTGATGTGAATATGAAAATTAGCTTGAATCTGCCCTACAATCACGTGTATTCCAGGGAATTGGTTTTTATAGAGTTAATTTTCACATAAATTCAAACATTGACGATAAAATACAATGTCTGTTATAAATCTTCACAAAAGAAAGACAAACTGCCCCTTTTCTTCATGTGAAACCTAGTTTAAGGGTTGTTTGACATCAATTTTAATTTGTCATTACCACAAAAAGGTTAGATATTTGTTTGGCAATTTGCGATTAAATCCAAGTAGCTGATTATTATAAAGACCCAAAAATCTGGACCGGCATACAGTGTATGATCCATACCAGAAACTGATTTTTCAACGGAGATTTTATTTATTAAGTCTATATTGTCAAAATAGAAAATGTTATCACCTTTCAGATTGTAAGAGATGCTTGGAAACAGTTGGGACCCAATTTGGACACGCGATAGAGCTAGCCTCCTAATCAATTTACTTCAGAGCATAATATGCATTTCGACACATTTGGCATTTTGAGCCTACATTTTCATAAGATTGTGACAATCATATGTCGGCTTAGCTTGTCTGTTTACCCTTCCAAATAAAAGTAAAAATATCCCTATTTAAAGTTTTAATTTAAAATCGTTTGCTGCGATTGGGGAGAGCAGCATTGGTGTGATATAACTTAATTTAGGTAACACAAGTGATTTTACCACTACGACTCTACCTAAGAACCGTTAAATTTCGTTGTATTTCGACCAGTATGATTATAGTTCCCATGGAGGTCAAGTGCTTTATATAGTTTGCATTGGTAACATTTCGGGCCAATTGTGTTAAAAAGAAATACCTAAAGCTTGAAAAAAATGCCATATCAATGTGCCATTTTAGTTTCAACTTTCACATATTTCAGTATTTCGATGTTTATGGGACCCAAATCCAACACGCGGCTTACCGTTTTTTCGAGGTTTATCTTTAAAACCCGAAAGCTCGAAAATAATTGTACAAGTTTTTATACATTTCTAATGCTCTTTCCGACCCATCTAGAAACTAAAGTCGGTTACCGTTAGGCATACTACTATGAGGATTATTAACGGTAATATAATTAAGTCAATACAGTTAATATAATTGTTGGATCTTATCATGCAGCTTAACATTTCAGCAATAAATGAATATTATATGGTGATAAAGGATCACCTTGACTACAGTCTCTCAGGGAGATGGGCCTCCAATTTCCTAGAAACGTCTGGTTTATAGTCCTTTTGCGGAAGGAAGTGTCTGATGTAAAGAACCACATTTAAAAACCATCATCAGTGCACGAAGGAGGGGAAGCTTAGCACAATATCGGTCAAAAACATTTTATAATAAAATTCGCCCGTAAAGCCATCAGCGTCAGGAGTCTTATTGTTTTTCATAACTTTTTAAGGCCATGTTAATCAGCGAGGTGATTTCAGCGTAGTTTATAACCTAGTCTAGTTCTTAAAGTCTAGTTTATCTGATTGGGTTTTGAGAGTTTTTTAATGGGAAGCTCTTTATCAATTTCAATGTTACTTGTATTATGCGGTTTAGTTTTGTATAATTCTTCATAAAAAACAAAAAAACAAAAAGGGGTTTTTTTTTTCACAGTTCCTTTAAGATATCTTCATGAGTGGTAAGTTCAGAACCATCGGATGTCACTAATCTATTCATGTTTGTTTGTTTATAAAATTCGCTTTTCGAAGTGAGAAGAAAGTATTTTGTTGGTTTTTCCCCTTCTTTTCGTCCCTTTTGCGTAGATCTCACAAAGAAAACCTTGGACTCTTCTTCTAATTTCTGAATGTTGCACGTTTTTTTGGCTTCAGTCATTTCATTATGCAATGTTTCTACTTTTCATCATTGACCAAGCTTCCTCACATTTTTCCAATTGTGTTATTCGATGTCAAGTATTTTTTCAGTCTTATCAGTATCTGTTTTCCGACTTAGAAAGCAATATGCAATGGTTAGCTTAGTGCCTTTCTTATTCTTCCAAAAGTAGACTTCAAAAAACAATGGTAAGTGAATACATGGAATTCTAAATTATTTGGGGTCATATTTCGATGTTATCTCTTTTATTGGAGAGAGCAGCGTAAAGACTTTTAACCTTTACAATTGCATTTTTAACAAGGACTTCACATAATCTTCTCTCAAGCAGGTCGTTGTTAACTTTCCACATGAACCTCTGGCCTACTTTGACTGCTAGCTCTTACATGAGGGCTAAAGTACAATGTAGAATGATAGACCATCTTCCGGTAAGGTAAAATATCAATGTGATCAATTAGATTTAACAATTCGGAAGATATCAGAGAAGAAGTCTATCTTGCTGGTTTACAGGGTTGGTTCTGCGCCAGGTTAAAACTGGGTTTAAAACTTTGGGTTTAACAATCTCCCCAGGGGTCACAGAGCTCTAGTTCCTCCTTTATATTCAAAACGTTTTCTCTTGCATTCGGTATTACAGTGAGATAGTGTGTGTTATCTTAAAAAGTGATCTTGTGACCAAATTGAGTTCCCCAATTAATACAGTGGGGATTACCTAAATTTTCAAACGTTTTTTAATCCGAGAATAAAACATTAGGGTCATCTTTATTTGGACCATAAAGACATACATTGTTGACATCCAAAGACATCATACAAAAATCAAGTGCAATCCAGTTTCCCGTCTGATCACGTATAATGTTTGTAAGTTGCTAGTCAAAAATGTGTTATTAAACAAATCGCCACTCACCTTGAATGTGTTTATTGCAGGCCATAAAAAGAATTCAGATCCCCAACTCTGCCCTTACCATGTTTGTACCATTTTGATCACAATGGACATCCTGAAGACAACAAATTGCAGAACTTCTTTTTTTCTTAGATAATTGAATACGTCTCTTCTTTAAATTGGTCACATAAACCTCGACAATTAATAGTACATATTTTGATCGAAGATCCACTATTCAAAATAGATACATTTTTTTTTTAATATGTGTTAAAAAAATATCATACGTAAAAGCATAAAAACAATTGGCATTTCTACAAATCAAATAATACAATACTGAAATATAGGGAATAGCTATTAACAACATTAAGGGGCAAAGTTGCGACATTAGTTAGAAACAAAACAACCAAATGGCAAAAATACAAATTTAAAAAGAGTAAAGAAAATTAAAATGATGAAATGAAAAAAACTTAGTACATGGTCATCAGCAGGGGGGCCAAGAATTAGTAGAAAAAAAAAAATCGGGACCTAATCAAAAGTTGTTTAGTTATATTCCAATGAAACCATGGAAATGAACATAATATAATGAATATTGAAAAAGAGAACTTCTTTATTTGAAACCACTTTCCATTAGGCTGGTAGTTTTCCTTATTTTTTGTAGAGATTAGGTAACAGTATTTACAATATTTTGTTGTTCTATTTCTAACACCCAAAATCTGTACGGAATTGGCGCATTCGCTTGCCACAACAACATTTTAGCTTAAAACTTTGGTTGCATACATAATTTAGTTCTTAATCTCAGTTAATTGCAGAAGGTTCTACCACTTTATTACTTAAGGTTTTCTTTACGTTTCATCATGTGATGATCTTTATTTTTTGGGGACTGATGAATTCAGTTAATCTGGCCACCACAATCCCACTATTTTCACTTATTCTGTCATGGCCGCCGACCGCAGTCATAGATTGGTGGGATAATACAAAATTGGCCCCGAATTCATAGATAGGTGGGACAAACAAAATTCATACATTTTTTTATTCAATGAAGAAAATTTGGTGAATGAAATGGGACCATTAACTTTTACACCCCGGTAAACTATTATTAGGGAAGCGTTTCATCTTTACTTTAGGGAAATTGTATTAGATTCTGAATAGTATATTTTTTTTATTTTTTTTATTTTTTTTATTTTTTTTTTTTTTAACATCCTGAGCATATTTTTGGACATATATTCTTTTTGGCCTAGACAGTTTACATTATTGTTCATTCAAAAGATATTAAATTTATTAGGCAATATTCCCCCAGAGCTTGCTCCCTATGCTCCTTTCTCTTGTACTCCAACAATACTCTAGCCAAACAGTTTTATGACTCTGAGTGATGCGTTTGATTCCCTTCGCAGAAGAAAGAAAAATTTGGCCTGTTGTGTCACTCTCACTTTGTTCGTCAGCTTGCTTGGAAAAGATCTTGTGTATGCCATAACCGGTCCCTATCGCGAATATATGGTCTAGCTCTCTGCTGAGAGAGGAGAACTAGTCCACATCGGCCATATGCTAATCGCCCCATAATTGGGTATGGCTGCCTTTCGTGTCCACCATTTTGTCACCTACGTGGTAAATGGTGTGCGTTTACAATAAACACCCATTTACTTTCTTCTTTGTAAAACCAAAATCCGTCGAGCAACACGTTTCTAACAAACACGAGTTATACTCTTCTCCGCCACCATGGTCGTCTGGCTCTGGGGGTACACCATAAAAAAAGCAAGTTCAAGTTAGTTTTCTATCGTGGTAGTTCAGACATCATATTTGTTGTTCCAGTTGACGTGAACTTCTGTAACAGAAGCAGTCACTTCTGGTACTGTTGATCACCACATCTTAATTACCGGCCCCGCGTTTCCGCGTATTTTTTCAAACCGTATCCTTTAGCATCATCTAATGTCACTTCATTTCTTTCTGCTTTCAATTTCGTTTGAGCAAGTTCAGCCTGCATATCATCCATTCTTTTTGAGAGTCTTTCCATTTAGTTATAATTTCTTTTAGTTCTGCGTTGCTCACCTGATCGTTGATCGGATTTGTATTTCCCGCCGTCTTCTCTATGTCTCTGTCTGTGCGATCGGCCTTTCTATCCGGTTTTTTTTTTTAGGAAAATGTTGTAAAGTGTACCCCTCCTTGTTAGCATTTCTGGTAAATAACTCGTTTTTCACCATGACATGATTTCAAAATCAGCTTGTCGGCATTGGTATACCAAAGAATTAAAAATTCAGACCCCGGAAGGACGGAGCTACAGATAAACACGTCCTTCCATCTTAAAAGCTGGGGTTTTTTGCCGTAAAAAAACATTGAGTTGCAATCCCCATATCTAGAGTACCCTGTAAAATTAATATTGGTCGACAAGAAAGGGCACATTTTCGCTCATAACATCCAAACCAAACACCCTTTAGCCCTAAAATTTCACAGGGTAAATGAGAAAAATAGTAGCTTTCTTCCGATTTTTGACCTCTTCCGGTAAAATCTGGGGTCCCTGGGGACGAGGCTTTTAGCAATCGGGCCATGGACCTTTAAGCATGTTATTTGCTTCTTGATGCATAAAAAAACATGATGTTTAATACATCTTTAACAGGATACTTGAGTTTGAACATGAATCATAAAAAGTTTTTGTCAATATTGCTGGACAGTTTCAATATTTACACTTCTTATTTTGATATGCTATGTGTAAGAATATGGCATTTTAATGCTGCAATGGCTAGTTGACACTCATCAGGTGAATGGCAAATGAAAATGTTACGACAAAACGATTAAAGCAGGCGTTAATCTTCCATATACTTTGAAGATATAAAGATTCCAATGTGGTTAGTGGCTCCGAAGCTTACCTCAATTCACGTAAGATCACTATCCCCTCGTCCGGTTTCACATATTTCCATGATTTTCTATATATCTTTTTTAGGTTTTTTTTTTTGGGGGGGGGGGGAGGGAGTAATGATTTATTGGTACTTGGAAATTTTTAGAGGTAGTTGTCCATCGGTATTTCGGTAAGATTTTTTAAAGAGCAAATACTCTATAAACGTTGTTCAACAATAATTATGTGGTGTCTTAAAGAATAATGCGAACATGAGTGACATGAAACGCAACTCTGAATAATTCGCCTTTACCCGAATGTAGTGAAAGCTAAAGTTTTAAATGACATTTAGAGATCTGGTGATTGATGATCATAACATATTATGTTTTGTCGATAGTTCCATGAGGACCACAAAGGAAAGCTATATGCTGAAAATTACCCATAGGCAACTGAGTTAATTTGTCTGGATCCAGACATTTACTACATCTATATTACTAAAAATGAGATCTGGCTATGCGCGTCGTTGCCCTTTGACCTATGGAGCTGATATTGGCATACAGGTAGCGATATTTTTTTAGGATAACCAATCCCAGTATACCACATATACTGGTGTGTTTTATTACGCCGATTTTATAGCTGATTCTAACTTTTCTCAATCTAAAAATATTGATAACGTTTAAATTGAAGAAGGCTTCACGGTGAGTCGAACCTTCAACATTTTTATCTAGTCTTAATATAATACACAGTGCTATGAAACTGATCCTGCAAAAAAGAGTTGTTTTGGTATACTTGCATCAATAGTTTTACGGAATAAAGCTCATACACACTACTGCTTACTATAACTACACACACTGGTCAAAAGTATTGCAACATTCAAAAAACGAAATTCATAATCACCAATTGATTCAAATTATACCATGGATTTTTGACCACTCAATACGTATTTAAATTAAAGTTGTGTTTTTCATACAGATGTTATTCCCCAAAATCCAAGAGAGTGAAAAAACGTTTGATTTGATTGTCACGTTCCCTAAATATGGCGGATAAAAGAAACAACAAACGATAACTTGTCAATTGCACTCCAGAAGGAATACAGACACAGACACAAAAGATATGGCTTCAAAACAGCCACTTAATGGATTTAAACGGGTTCATTAGGTTTACTTAAAATTTTTTTTTATGGGAGAAATCATGGTGGTTGTGTGACAGCAAAAACAGATAAAGTCAATGGAAGACCGTGTCTTCGAAATATTCGAGAAATCCGAGACACCTGAAATGCAATTCTACTGATAACTCACGTGGTTTACGTAAATCATGTGTAAATTACGCGTTCACATTACATGACAAACAGCACAATGTCAACGGTGCCATTTAAAAGTTGTTTTCAGGGTGTATCACGTGACCTTTTTTCCTTGCCATTAAATTTCCCGAGTCCAACGGTGTGAACGGGCTCCAATCTTTTATTGACTTCATGCTCATTTGCCGGTCCATACAACCACACCAATTTTCGCCCTAAATCATTTTAAGTAGACCCTGACAAACTCGCAAAGTTCATTTCGAGTTATTTGACAGCCATTTTTGATGACGTTCCTCTGCTTATTCATTCGGGAGTACATCGGCAAGCTTCATTCGCCAGCTTCTTTAACAACCCAAACCCGCCATATTAAGGGGTAATTAAAATCAAATTAAACGTTTGTCGTAACGACTTGATTCTGGGAAACATCCTCTGTTTGAAAACCCCATTTTTACAATAATTTACGTTAATGTTTAGTCAAGAACTCCTGATACCATTTTAAATCAATTTGTGAATCTAAATTGCTTTTTTTTTCTGCATGTTGCAATACTTTTGGCCAGTGTGTTATATAATGAATAATAACAATCAATCGGAACATGAACTGTTGCCGGTGACTGAGGCGGTATTTCGTGGGGTTTGTTATGCTAAAAAATAAACGCTAGCAGGAAGGAAACATATGAGGTTTGTTATCATTATTTAAAGGGCCCAAAAGTAACGGTCATCTGCAGAAATGTCTGGTGGTCGGTCTGTCTAATCGTTCTGGTAGCTTTCGTTGTCGTTATCGTATTTCCACGCAAGGGTGCCGTTGAACTTTGAACAGGGGTCAAATGTCAAAATTGATGATTTGTGTTACCATAAGGATTCAGAACAGGTATAGTTGGCCCTATCTGTGGTGGATAGTTCAGATTGAATAACAAAAAGGTCAAAGGGGTCAATGGGTAAAATGTAAACGATAGCCGCGTTTGAATTAAAATCTCAGATTGACCCTTTAACCAAACCGAATTCATATTTAGATAGTTTTTCCTATCTAGGATCCTCGTTACCATGCAAACACTCGAATCTAACTGCCATGTCCATTGAACTGTATGAGGCAGAGTCCAATTATAGGGTGTTACCATGGTAGAATTAATCCTATATGGCAAACTATTCTATATGAATCGTATTGGTGAAAGATTGATTTGAAGATTGAGATCATTTTTATCGAAATCCGTGGCATTTGTTTGCCTTTAAGGCCCCTATAGTAGGGCAAACGATACCATTTTCTGAATCCGTGTGACTAAATGAAACCTTGGTGAGGATTAATGCAACAATTTATCATTTGCATTGCCTCCTGTACAAACTTCAATAGCGTCTTCACTTCAGGTAGAACCATGACACCACACTTTCAAACAAGTTGGAAGTGATTCTTTGTGATGTCCGTACACCTATGAAACTGAAAAATCAATTTTGGCCATACATAAGTTAGAAGACACCCCCCCTCAACCCCCCCCCGCCCCTTAGTATAAGAAATATCCGTTTGGAGATACCTATAATGATATCCCCTGCCTTGTGTTTACGCGGGGAGAGACTTGTCTCCTGGTTCACCGAACGCCACAGTACTACCGGCTACCTAACTACGATCCTTTTTGGCGGTGATCGTCAGATTGCTATCATTTTAGGGACGTAAGTGATAGCTTCTGCATGGAAAATCCCCCCTTTGCCCAGTTTAAGTTGTTTTCCTCCACAAAATCTTCACTGCTTAATTCGTAATTGCCGGAGCGCCTGAGGTCAAAGAATTCATGTTTTTGTTAAATCTAAATCGTTGATGTGTTCTCTTAATCAAAAATCCAAAAGGCCACCAAAATGGCTGCCAATTTGCTGTGCACATACATCTAATATCTCTCACTGACGATACTTTCCTTTGCCGTCTCCTACATATGTTCAGTCAAACTGTCGCATATGTGTGTTGTTACCCACCTGGGTAAATTCCGTAAACCTGCACAATATCGTTGTGTATAAGACCTGCAAACAAAATCCGAATTTTATGAGGGTCGAATTTTTATTTTTAATGCATCGCAAGATTGCATATTACACCTGAAACTAGTTTTTACATCTGGAAGAAATATATTATTCCTTCATAAAATATTTCTGAGAGGAACCGTTATCTTCTTGTCTTACTTTATTTACCACACACATCTTACTTATATTGGTTTATTTCGTTTGTATTGTAGTGTCAGCAATTATACAAAAGCAATTCCTTCCCTATGGAATCCACGAAAAGCTGAATGAACACCACCGTGGTAAGTACCAGTGAATTGGTTATGAAATACCCATGATGCCTCCTTATAGTAATGCGACCATTGACACCTAATTTTGATCGTGGTTGCAAACATTATTTTTGTACAATCTACAGTGAAAGGGGATATTATATGCAAAAACCGGCCACTACGGTCCTTCGTCATTCTAGTTACGTTAAAGTGGGAAACAATCTCTTTCTGGTTGAGTTAAAAATCTAAAATCTTGTCAAAGTTGATTCAAACTTGAGTGTCGCTTTATGATATTCATTAAGCCGATGGATATGCAGAGACAAACCACTGCATATTTCGTTCTTTCTCTCTAGAGGTCAGAGCTATTACCGCTTGATAATCAGTTGAACAAGATCCGTGTTATCACCACCTTGATTAGATCGGTCTATTTTAAAGGTGGCTTTCGAGATTCCAGCACCTGTTTTAGTTCGTTTGTTAACTATATATCCTTGAGACAAGCTTATTCACAAAATTTGAGGTGATCCTGATTCTTGCTTGCGGTTTTGTGTAATGGACAATGCTTGTTTCCACGCGGTCTCATAGGGCCACTGCGGTGTAATATCTACCCGTTGTAATACGGACAGAAAATACTAAAATGGAATTTTTACAGATGCTAACCGAATGTTGCACGTAATTACGTGCAACACTGGATACTAATGCTAACGGTTCAGATGATATAAAAAATCTCAACTTTTTTTTAGGTAAGTCGGGAAACGGGGGAACGGAGGTTTGGACCACTAAATGCCTCCTATTAGCCGCATCGAGATCTAAACGGGAGGTTGTGGGTTTCGAGTCCCATCCACAGCAGGGACGTTCGCGCTGTCATACATCTCACACATTTGTACATACTCCATGGTCTATTCAGAGAGTGTTTAGCTATATATAAGCACCAAATTTCCGTCTCACTCATATATATTCTCCACAAAAAGTGCCCACAATTTTGGTGCAATTGGTACTACATACTACATTTTAAACTGTATAATAAATATTGAAGCCCACTGAAGTCCCAATAACAGTATTTTCGGACGAAAGTTAACCAACTTCTATAATTACTTTAAAACCATCTATAAAACCGTTATTGGATAACCGTGTCTTTGGATAAAGTTTAATCTCATCCCTACTTAATGAGGGTCCCAGTGGTTGTGGTCGACGTGCAGAACTGTCAGATATTTCATACATATTACTTCTTTGTGAAAAGCAAACTTTGGCAAAAGTCGTGTTGGGGGTTATTACATATGCCCGGGCAATTGTTTTTTATCAAGAAGTGATTTTGCTTGCGCTTTCATTCTAGACGGCCAAACAACAATCTTTTTCTTTTCTGTGCTTGCATTAACCACAAGAGGACAAATAACTGCATTACATTTACAACAATCGCAAATCTTGAGTAAAGGTAAAAAAAACCCGTTGCTTTAACATGAAAAGTCCCGCAATAAATATAAATTGTTTTCATACAGTTTTTCTCAAGTTTGTTTATATGTCTTAACATTCAAATAGAATTGAGTGCGAGCCTTTTTTTGAGCCAGTATTTGTTTGGAGAAAACGCCTGGGTCTTCTCATGGATCTTCAGAAATTGCCATTTCGCTTGGGGTAAAGGGAGCCCATGGGAAAGAACCGACTGTGGCACTACGACAGATGGGTAGGAAGGGAAAAACACAATAAAAAGTCAAACAAGAAGTCATAATCTAGGTCGACAACCACTGCGAAACTAATCCAACACCTATTTGCACAAAAAGGGATTATACACATAGTGATCCCTAAAACAAATTAACCGTTGCTGCACCTCCTCAACGTACTGCTTACCAGTAGACTGCTGACAACTTTGACAATTTTCTAGTTGCATGAGTTACTCATGACTAAACAATTTGCAAGTGTTGTCGATCCTACCAGACACGGATCTCACCTGTCAGGTCGACTGCCAGGTATCGCTTTGATTGTCCTTCTCCTGGGTTGTCCGGTAACCATTACTCCCTGGCCCAGGGCCGGTTTCGGCGTCTAAACCGTCACCCCCGTCGGTTTCCTAACGAATCCGATGAGAAGGGAAGCTGGTTACCCTGGTAGAACTAAAAGAAGATCTACCTGACAAGGGCGTCGGCTCTGGAGGAGGCTAATGGCAGCCATCCACACATGACGTCAGAGGGCCTCCGGTCAATTATCTTTTTGGCTCCAATAAATCCGCACCCAAGTCAGTGTTGCTGTAATGTGAGGTGAAATCCGGGCCACCCCCATTTAACTTGTTATGAGCGTCTCGTTTACGCCTAAGGTCAGAAATCCCTTCAAACACCAATACATGAGCCTTGTGCACAAGTGATCTGAATTATATAAATAAACAGTTTTAATGATCTTTACTGATTTGTTCAAGAATTTGGTATGTCCCAAACATTACATAATCAAAATTACCAATTACACACAATTTATAACTGATATTTAATGTCAAAAGAGTCTCGTTCAGTCACGATGATATGTGCCTCTGCAGCGAAGACTCCAAAATGACAGCGCACAAGTTCAATACAAAACTCAGGTAATAATTCCAAGGGAATCTTTCTCATCCTGAAGGTATCTTGTCCATCAAGTTCAAGACGACGGGGCTTTCCCTCGACGTACAATGGTCCACAATAATAAAAATCCAGGTAATATACCACCAGCAGTCGGTCTCTATGTCCTCATATAGGACCACAATTGGAATCCCTTTTTGATTCGAAACTGAAGCTCTTTTGCTTACAAGACGACAACCAGACAATTTAGCAATCAAGCTCCGTCGGCATCCAAAATAATTAATCCTGGCACTAGATGTAGAATTCAAATCTACCATCATTGTAAAGTAAATCTAGCCTATAATTATCTGTATAGCTCCAGGAGCTCTAGTGTGCAGCTCCTGATTTTCAACTGCTGGCAGAGATTCCTTCCCATTGAGTAGTATTTAATTTACTCACAGATAAATTCCCCTTCTAACAATAATCATTACATGCATTCTCATTCATAAACATAAGGCTACACTAGCGGACCAATCCGAATTCATCACCCCAATTCATCACTTCATATATCCCTTACGATCCTAACTCCGTACTAAGAAAAACTCCACGTTGATGGAACCTGACGATTGAGATTTTCGAGTAGGGCGCCCCTACCCTGACTTAGAATGTTTGTTACTTAGTGGTTTTGTTGAACTAGCATTCAGCTAGACCGCTCCTCTACTCGAAAGTCCACCTGCCCTTCCAGTGAAGACCAAGGGATCGGTACGCTCTGGACTTGTAGTTTTGAAATGTCTACATACCGTGGCCCAGCTAGGTTACTTTTCACCAAATATCTAGGGCGACTTTTCCGCTGAACAAGGAAGCGGTCCGCTCTGGACTTATTTTAGTTTCATTTGTGTAGTCTACGTGGCCGTATGAGGCCCGGCTAGTGACTTTTCACATTAATATCTAAGGGCGACTTTCCGCTGAAGAAGGAAGCAGTCGCTCTGGACTTAAGGTTCTTTTTGAAATGGCTATGTACATTCCCACCCAAGTTCGCTTAGTAGATCTAGAGTGATTTCAGCTGACCAAATGAAGTGGTCCGCTACAGGAAAAATCTCGCTGCCGTGGCCCCGCTACGTGACTTTTCACCCAAGAGTTGAGTTAATAATCTAGAACGATTACCCCCTGACCAAGGAAGCGGGTCGCTCTGTACTTATTTATTTTTTGAAAAGTCTACATACCGTGGCCCAGCTAGGTGACTTTTCAACCATAATATGTAGGGCGACTTTCCGCTGACGCAGGAAGCGGTCCGCTCTGGGTTTTTATTTTGCATGAACTCTGGCACTGTCGTTGTTGTCTTTTCTGAGACTCTGGAACTTAAGTTCCATTTTGAATGCCGAGATGCACTACTCCTCCTTATATTATACGTCTGGTCCGCGGCCCCCTTGTATCTATCCTTATAGCAACTCATAGCGAGGGCCCAGTACTTAACCTCAACTTACTTGTGCGATTTTGCTGAAACCGGACATGATACGTACTCTCTTAAACATTAGATATGAAACCTAAAACACCCAATCCTAAATATGTTTTGCGAAACCGGTAGGTAGCCACAATTTATGATAAAGCCACCGGGTCATTTCTTGGGGAATGAATTTGCTAAGACGACCGCACATGTTCGGCCTACAATAGACCGGTCGCCACCCCTGACCTCTAACCGTCCACAACCTCTGACCTGGACCCGGGCAAGTGAACCCCTGACCTTGACCCGGCTAACTGACCCCTCACTTGACGGTACTAAGGGGCGACCGCACGCCTGTTAAGGCCGGCTGTTTACCGTTTTGGGCCTATGCATGAATCGTACCCAACCACTAACTCTTTGACACCCGGCGCACCCCTGACCTTGACGCCCGGCTAGCTGACCCCTCACTGACCGTAACTAAGGGGCGACCGCACGCTTTTTAAGGCGCGTGCTGTTTTTACGTAATGTTGGGCCTTTTGCATGATCTTCCCAACCACTAACCTTTCCCCTGTCGCACCGCCCACCGTTGACCCAGCTAACTGGGCCCCCTCACTTGACGTAACGAGGGGCGCACGCCTGTTAAGGCGCGTGCAGTTTTACCGTAATGTTCGGCCAGTCATCTATTTAATTAAACCCTGTTGGCTAACTTCGATGAATTTGGTGTTTTTAATTTGTTCTGACAATGTAATTTTATTGGAATTTTGTGGGCAGGACTTGTGTTCTTTCCTTTTGAAATTAAGGCTTCAACATCTGTTTATCAACAGACATTTTCTGATAAGATTTATTTGGTGTTGCTGTTAGTATTTGCGGCTGCACGTTCTGTGGTCAGTATGCTCCAGGCTGCAAGTCTTGTATGGTGGCAGTAGTTTGTATGTGGAACCGTTGGTTAAACCAACGCACCACGGCCCAGGGGCACCTACTATGATCCTAGGAGAGGATAGGCCCAGCCCATTCAGTACCGTGCCGGGTACAGGATCCAAATACCGATGAAGGCCTCCCATGTTTTGGTTTTATTGCCATGCTCCAACAGTAGGGTCGATGGGTTAGCGTCTGGACTTGTGTGGTTAGCATCAGGAAGCATGCGTGTTGGACTGATAGTTTTATGCAGTAGCTGCTCTGAGAGATTGAAGTTACAAGTCTTTGATGTTATCTGACTTGTAAGACAGCCGGCCGGTCGAGGGTTTGGGCAGTCACTTAAATAAATTGTGCTGTCAATCCAATCAAACATAGATGGGTGCTCTCTTACCTCAGCACACATCTTGTGTACATTGCGTCTAAATGTGAAGTCATTATTCAGTGGGTGCACTAATCGCCCTCGTCCCCAACACTGGTATGCCTCGGCCTATAGTCCCATGTTAGAACTACAGCGAAGGCCCTGGTGGTTTCGGCACAACGCTGTCTGGCACGTTTCAATGTCCATTTGTCCGAGTAGTCCAGCTGACAAAGTTTAGGGCAGGGGGGGGGCGCGGGTACCCTATCATCTGCACAACCTCCTATTAGGCGTCCGTACTTTCGTCAAAATGCTTGCGCAACATCACGCTGTTTTGGACCGCGATGTGGTCGCTCAATTCAAACCTGCAAAAACTGAACAACGAGTAAGCTATTGTATACGAAAAAGCACTCCACCCTACAGAGATGCACCCCGCACGTTCTGCAACCCTAACTTAGCCCGCTTCAACCTTCCTGAGCAGTCGTTCTTCCGAGGTCTGGCATCTCCGACCGGGTGCCGATGCCTCTTCCTCATATCAACTAGCTCAGGCCCCGGCCCTATTGGTTGAGGCATGTGCCTTACTACCGGTCGATCTGGGGGGGTGGGTGGGAAATGCCGCCGGCCGAAACCGTCAATGAGCTCCTCGTCCAGTTTGAGGATAAACTTCGAATGGCGAGCAATTTTATCAGCAGCCGGGTTTGCCTCCGCATTGTGGAACGATTGTAACAAATCCAAGCATTGACCCGCTGATATCGACCAAGTAGTAAAGCACCTGCTTCCACCAGTGCTGACTCCTTTCTCCAGCAGGAGGTGTATGCACGTAACTGATCCGCTTTGTCACTCCGCTCCTTACTTGTTGAGTTCAACAATTAACGGGCGTAGCGGCGATAATGAGCGCCTCTTTTCTTAGAGCCTTTGGGGAGCCGAAAGCGCCGGCCTGATCTTCTCGGGTTCATTGGCATCGCAGTACCCCCTTATGCGCAGTGTTGAAACATTGCACCACCTTGACGTCTTTCCACAGCGTGAACATTGTGCGCCCATTTTGCCAAATATAAAACGTCCACGCGGTCTTTTCCAGGTTCTTGTATGACATCGGCTCCGGGTTTTGGGGCGCTATCTTTTGAGAAGTCGCGGCTGTCCCCGTGGATTCTCTTTCACGGCCCCCGTTAGATAGGAATCGCTTCTCCCACAGTCCTGGTGCTAATAGATATCCGATACAACTGTGTCGCATAAATTTGGATGGAACTTGTTGTGGTGACTCGATGTCACGCTACGCGATATCCACGACTTCCGCCGTTTTTGAAGGTGCATAGGCAGTAAAAGTTGCACATGTATCCGCATTGTCCCATTCGCATAATGCCTACATTCTGAAGCCCTGGCGTGTAGGCTTGGTCGGCATCGATGGTTTCGCACCCAACCTATGCCCCTTGCAACGGTGACCATGCCATTCATCGAGAGATAGTTGCGGATTCCAGGTATATTCGCTGGCAATTCCGCTTAACATTGTCCCCGGAGGACTGGACTCTATCCAGCGATGCTTTCGGATGTATTGAACTTATTCTCTTTTCTTCCTGAGTTTTCTGCAATCCATCTCTTTGGGGTCGTTAGTTCGGAATTCGCACAGAGGCCTACCAACAGGAACTAAAACCGTTTTACCCATCGCATTGCAAATCATCGGGTTTCGTAAACCCCGGCTGGGTCGACCACTAATCCTTGGCGTTCGCCTGCGAATTAAGACCCATCAACAGATGATACCAAACCACGCGCGGATTTTCGGCGGCCGATGTATCTTTCTCACCCTCTTTTCTCTCAACCGGATGTTTGTCCAGTCGGCGACTCTTAAGAGATTAAGAGAGCAAAACTCCGCAAAATAGGTCCCAGGGACGCGCTGCTGTTGTCAGCGTCAAAGGTCGGGCCACTCGGCAGAGGTACCCCGGAACACGTGTCGTCGCACCGGGGTCAAATGTGGCGTCCATCCGAGATCGTCCTTAGAATTCCTGCAGGTCACCGTTCCTGCTTCGGTTCATTTTCCTGCCTCGTCATGTACTCGGCTACCCTTCTTTCGCGGTGGGCTGGCTTGCGCGGATCATCAGATAAAAATCCTTCTGATCCTAAGGCTCTCATGTCCAGTTGCTTAAAGTCGGTACCAGAGTTGGGTCCGCGTCAAGCGCAGCTTCATCAACGGTTGCAACCAGTGCATCGGCCGCTAATCCTGGGGATTAGCCACGCGGAGTTGCTCCATCTTGGCGAATAGCCTTGCCCGATGAGCTTGATGTAACCTGCCCTTTCCCCGGTCCCTTTAGAGCCTTCTTTGGCTTTGTTTTGGGGCACAGCAGGTCGGGGGAGAGCGCCGGCTCGGCGTTGATGAAGTGGATGCGCCGGAGTCTGCTGCGCGCTTTGCTGCCCTAACACGCCTCATGTCGGGCAAGATTTCGTGTGCGGTCGGCTGTCTTTGCTGCCGTTACTCTCCCCGATATCCACCCGCGGCTTCGTAGGCTTATTTTACCCTTTTTCTTCCTCTCTTTCCAACCACCGAGGCAACCTGTTCCTCGTTGGATGACTCCGAACTGGATGTCGTTTTGTCCATTGCTGACTGATACAGATCGCTGACGATCGCTCCTTTTATCCCTAGCAGTTTCCCCGCCACGAATCGTCACGTGCCGCGTATCACGGGACGGTATCACGTGAAGTAATCACGTGACAAAAGTATGCGAAAAGAGAAAAAGCACAAAAATTAATTTACCTTGAGTGGGACTCGAATCTGGAAATCCGGAATCAGCGGGTTGGTTTGTTTGGTGTAGCGTCGGTCTTCGGTCCCATCGTCCTATCCCCGAGCCATCTATACTTAACCTGAAAACTGATTGCATTTTATAATCTTATACCTTGGAATCAAAGTACCGGAAGTACGGCACATGATGGAACGGATCTTTTCACCGTCCAATTTCTCCCAAAGTGACTACTTCCGTTGAAATTCAGATGCGGCCGTCCTTTCACTAAAACCAATTTTTAAGATTTGACAAAAATCTACATTTGAAAATGGAAAAGGTCCTCTTTCGAAAAGTGACTAAGTCCACTTTGAAAAAACGACTAAGTCCAGAGCGGACCACTGCCTCGGTCTTAGCGGGAATTGGCCCTAATCCAACAGCCATAGTTTAAGGGTGACAAAAAAATAAGTCCAGAGCGGTTCGGCTTCCTTGATCTTTAGCCGGATCGCGGCTACATGGGTGTAACTGGTCCGCTCCGGACTTGTGAATTTTTCAAAGCCCACTGCAGTGGCCCGACAATGTAGAGTATACGTTCTGGTCCCCGAATCGCACGCCCCAGCCGTGCAGGCCGGCTTTTTGGGCCTCTGCGCATGCTCATTTTTGTACACACTCACTGTAACGCGACCCGAAATCGTCCTAGATCAAATTCCAGATTCGCATACGGGCACGCCGTACCTTTCTAGTCTTCTCCGCGGGTGCCGCTCTCGTAAAACCACTTACAGTGGGAAAACGCCCCGTCCGCCGGCTAAAATAATGTTGGCGCAAAACACCTCTAGCCGCTCCGACCAAAACCACGACCCGGGCCATTCCGTGCAAAACACGGATAATACTCCCCCCTATAGTATACTTCTGTCCCCGGCAGTTTGGCTCCCATTGCACCTTCAGTTCTACCGCTTCACCTGAATCACATCCGACCAGTGTGGGTCTGCAATCAGAAACCAGGCAGGCCCGGCAATCTTTCATACATGATGTTTTTTCCCCTCAAAACCCTATTTTAAAGTTGGTTTTGCGGACCCGGCAGTTGGCCAACATTTTTTTTTAGTAGCTCCGGGTGATTGCCCGGGCGACAGCATGTTTGCAATACCGCCGATCCAAACCTTAAGCCCTGTGCGTGGTTTTGGTCTGAGCGGCTCGAGTAGGGATCACGGCCCTTTCGAAGCGGTTCGCGTCTGGGCTTTGTTCATTTTTGATAATGTCTACAAAATATAACCCTTTCAAGTGGCCGGGCCACGCAGCAAAATTTTAGCTGGCCAAGCGGAAAATCGGACCTATTATGGGCCAGAGACAACCATTAGAGTCCGCAAGAAAATGTTGGCCACCGTCGTTTCCGGGAAACCTATTAGGATCATGTGTTGAAGGTTTCATATCTAATGTATTAAAGAGTGCTATAATGCCCGTTTCTGACACTGACTCGCCAAGTCAGATTGAGGTTAAGTTACTGGGCTATCGCTATAGTTGCTCTAAGGATAGCAAAAGGGGCCGCGACCAAACGTATACTATAGGAGGGTAGTGCATCTCAGACTTCAAATGAACTAAGTCCAGAGTTCATAAAAAAACTAAGTCCAGATTTCAGAAAAAACAAGTCCAGACGGGACCGCTTCCTTGGTCAGCGGAAATCGCCCTAATCTTTTAGTGATCTTCAGTGAAAATGTCACCTAGCCGGGCCACGGCATTAGACTTTCAAACATGACCTAAGTCCAGAGCGACCGCTTCCTTGGTTCAGCGGAAAGTCGCCCTAGATCTTTTAGGATTCTTTTCAGTGAATAGTCACTAGCCCGGGCCACGAGTAGATTCAAAATGAACAAGTCCAGAGCTAACTGCTTCCTTCTCAAAACAGCAGAAGTCGGCCTAGATCGTTTAGTGATCTTTCATTGAAAAGTCCCCTCGCCGGCCACGGCAGTAAACTCAAAAATGAACTAAGTCGCAGAGCGGACGCTTCCTTCTTCAGGCAGAAAGTCGCCATAATCTTTTGTGATCTTCAGTGAAAAGTCACCTACCGGGCCACGGCAGTGTAGACTTTTCAAAATGAACTAAGTCCAGAGCGTACCGCTCCTTGGTCCGGGAAAATCGGTCTAGATTATTAACCCACTCTTAGGGGGTTTTTTTGGTAAAAGTCCCGTAGGCCGGGCCACGGCAGCGAGATGTTTCCAGTATCGGACCACTCCATTGGTCACGAAAATCAACTCTAAGATCTACTAAGCGAACCTTGGCTGGAATGGTCCATAGCCATTTCAAAATGAACTAAGTCCAGAGCGGACCGCTTCCTTGTTCACGGAAAGTCGCCCCAATCTTTAGGTGAAAAGTCAATTTGGCATGCTGGTTTTTCTCAGGTTGTTTTTCGGTTTCGGTATCATTAAATATATAGTAACAGACACCGATTATCCACTTAGGATAATGCATTAAACGAGAAAATATATCTACCATGAGTCAAAATATAACGTCCACTCCACTCCTTTAACTCTCTGTATATGGCATAATGCGGATTAATATGCTTCTCTATTTTGATTAGCTTTGATTTTACTGCATAACATTAGTGGTTAAATGTGAGAGTACATTATTGTGGTATCGGAGCCCGCGCTGTCTGAAGCATGTCTGATTAATTTCCCATTCCAAATGGATGTTTGAATCTTACAAAATTGCGCCATTGAAAAGTAAAATCAAAACTTGGGGCCGTACTCAGTGCTTCCGCACTAACCGCATTAAACCCAAGAGAGGTTTTCAGCAAATTTAACCCCTTGAAGCAGTCTCTACAGATTTTATTTTAAATGTGTCGCCTTGTGGAAAGAAAGGTTTACTATCAACCACCCCCACCCCGTTAGTCATCTTCACCTGGAGCCTGACGTCCTTAAAACCCAATTGGACGCGACTATAAATTTTTCCACCTGTACTCAATTTCTCCCTGAAGAAGGTGCCAGCAGTTGAAAAATTGGAGCATTTTCTGGACAGTCTGTCCCTATTGATCCCAAACAGCAAGAATATAAAGTTAAGCAAAAATCCTACGGGACTTTATTCGAAATGACAAAGCAAGCCCACGTGGCAAAACATTCCAAATCGGATGCAGATTTAGCTCATTATACTAATGTCGAGGTTACCTAATAAATAATCAATTAATAACAACGGATTTGTGTTTAGGATGTTGAAAAATCCCCTGATTTGTGTCCCCTCATACATGTACGTTCCAATTGAAGAGTTCATATCTCAAGTCATAATCTATTTTATAAACAAATATGTTTGAGGAAATTTTACATATCCTACTTCAATACAATGATAAAGTGCGAAAATATAATATACTGTCCAGATAGTAGCCCACAAAGCTGTTTTCTGAAAGACAGAGAATGATGGCGGTGAAGATGACCGCGGTGGTGGGTGCGAGAAGCGCTGAAGGTCTCTCATAATTCCTTTTCTCTCTATTTTTCTCTTGCAAAGATTATACGTAGATATATGAGCAACTGTATTAAATAAGGTAAAAATCTAATTTGGAGGTTTTTTTTGAATGAAAGCCACATGACCCTACATGGAACGGGTTAACCACGACCTCAATTACCATCCGAGTTCGGTAAAACAACTGCTATTGACTAGCCAATCAAATCCACCAGCAGGGAATTTTAAAGCTCATTTCGGAAATCCTTGAGCTGACGGCTGTAAACCGTTTTAAAGATAAAATTAAATCTTACACATATTAGAATCATACATGATTTATACTAATCTCGATAAGGCCAAAATATGGTCTGTGTATCTGTGTGTGGTGTATCTGTGTGTGTATCTGTATGTGTGTGTCTGTGTCAAATGTTAACCTCTAATATTTGCAAGCCCGTCGGAGTTCCGTAAAAGGGGCCACGCAAAAAAATGATGTAACTTGTTGGAAATGGATAGAGCGGGATGGGGTGACATGTAAGTGACCTCCAATGTACCACCTCTTCTAGTTTTAAGGCATAAAACAAACTGCACACAATAAAAAGAAACGCATTGAAAGAGTCCATAGAGTTTCACTGTTATTTTTCTCTTTTTATGTTGTATGGTTTCCTTTTCTTTTTAACAATGCCCTACAATTCGGTAACCTAAGGCAGTTCGCCCGGCAAAGTTCACCTGCATGGATTCGTGAACTGTTTCATTGGTACTCCAACCCATTGCCATCGCGCATTTTTGCTCGCACTGGCCGCAATGAAGACGAAAATGCTCGATAGCATTGGCAGAAAAAACCCCATAAAAACCGTCACTTTCAGAGCTTATCGCAGTGCTTGGATAATCACATGAAGATTTATACACCTACAACACACAGTACGATGAGACGGAACTCCTATTTTGAAGACTGGTTAGGGTAACGGGGTTTTGTTTGTAATATCGCTGAGACACACCTTCCCCCCCGGTTTGTTTTTTAAGAAAAGTTTTTTTTTTTTAAATGTTTTTCAGACAAAATCTTTAAATTCCAAAGAAAAAAAAGAAAAACAAATGTAAAAATCGCCCCCGAAGCGAAGGGATAGCGCGGTAAATCTAATTCTAAACGCTATCTATCTATCTATCTATACCAAATACTCAGCCAGGTTGCTGAGTGAACAATATCTAGTTATATGCATCCCAGAATACATCATATCACGGGATAAGCAGCATTTCAAACATACGTAACCTACAGTACAATGTAAACAGATGTAACCTATTGTACATTTGAAAAAAAAATATATGTTCTTTTCATCCGTACATATTCTACAAAATTTATTATGGTGATAGTTTTTTTAGGTTTAGCATGTTCAAAACAACACCCGCAATAATTGCTGAACTTGAGATGTTTCCAGCAGGAACACACTAATGAAATTATTGAAAGATAGAAACTGGGATATGAGTGGATATGGTTTGAGTCATCCACGGTGTTGTTAATGAGTTTAGTGATCAATCCACGGGAGTTCAAAAAAAAAGAAAAACGTCCGGAAGCAATGTGCTCAGAAGCGAAACATGTGTTGGACAAGAGGAAAAAAGACAACCTCCCAAACAAAATCCAAAACTAAACCAAACACAAATCACGCCTTCCATAATTGGGTGCGATCCATCATTTCCCCTGCTGCTCTATGATCTCTGTTGTGATATTTTGGGTCAATTCGATCATGACGGAATGAAAATCAGACTTACGTTTTCTACATTCAAAACAGGGTATCAAAACATATTTATTAGTATACTAACAGACATATAACAATATCCAGTCCAGACAACCGCCAAATATGGCACAACAATTAGATTTAACCCAAATTTGACCATACTGTAACTTGCCACATGTGATGCCTTAAGAAACTCTCTTCTGGATTTAAAGCGTGGTTAGCATGTCTCCAGAAGATTAATGCAGATTATATCCTACATCTCATATTGACCAATGGAGAGGCCCGGAGCTGGCCTGTCGTTATTTAGCCTGCGTGTTTTTTTACCTGACCTGTCTTCATTTACATGACCTGTTTTCCTTTACACACACGTGTAGTCATTTTCCTATCCTTTTCATTACCTGAGCTGAATTTATTATGTTATTTATTTATTATTTTTCTTAGTGAGGGTAAAAAAACTACTTCAGTGTCAAGCACTGTTTTCCAAGTAGGCCCTCATAACAAAGACAATATTGTAATGTACAAAGATGATTATAAATTATTGCAAGAGTAACAGTGAGGAAATTAATTTTTGAGTTTTAATTTTTTGATTTTTTTCAGCAAGAAATTGGAACTACGGGTGTCATAATTTGTAAGATTGTGCCTTAAATTGGACTATAGACATGTTGGACAGTTCTGAAGGAATCTGTGGTGAGATATTATTCCAGCTGTTGGCAGCTCTTATATGGAAGGTTCTCAGACCTGAATTTGTTTTACATCTGGGAAACATAAGACTGTTTGTTGTGGAATTTCTTGTAGATAGAATCAGTGTGATTATGATGGACAAAATTTGAAAATGTGATGATAAGTATGATGGGCTGAATTTTAAACATTTAAACACAAGACCGAGAAGATGTTTTCCCATCTTCATTAAGTTTGACCCAATTTAAAAACCACATCCATGTCATTACAGGTGTACTCATATCAGCTGATAAAATTGTCCTGGCAAGTTGATTGTGAAGGACTTGCAGTTGTTCATGAAGTTGCTGTTACAGAAAAATTGCTCCAAACAGTACTTCCATAATCAAAGTGAGGCATAACAAGAGCATGGAAGGAAGTATTTAACACGCTTTTAAATACACCAATTTTTTAGAATAGTTTTACAGAGTAATAAACATGACTACACAAGACAATTTTGGACAAATTTGACACCAAGATATTTAAATTCAGAGGGACTTGATCAATCAATATGCCCATCATACATTACATTAATACGGTCCAGTCTTCAAGCATATGGTTGGTTACCAAATATCATTACTTACGTTTTATCTACATTAGAGTTAGGTTGTTGTATGGAACCACGTAGCTACATGATGCAGACATGATTCTAATTGACTCTGCAAATCGGCAGCCCGTTTTGCCTGTGCACATTAATGAGGGGTCATAAGCTACATGCCAGTTTTGCAATTAACGGCACTTGGCAGACAATTCACAAAGAATGAAAGGAGGGTCCCAAGATAGGACCTTGAGGAATCCATATTAACATTATTAAATTAGAAAGCTCAGAATGACACTAACAGTTGGAGACTATTGACTCAAGAAAGATTTAAACCAATGAATCATTCCCAACTACTCCATAGCTCTGAGTTTTTCAAGTAGAATTGGCATGGTGAACCGTGTAAACGCTTCTTTAAGTCAAGAAAAATGATACCAGTAGCCAAACCACTTATCCAACTTTTAGAGAAAGTCTTCAACATCAAGTGTAAAGTAGAAGCCGTGGAGTGGTTGGCACGACAGCCAGATTGAGCTATTAGACAGAAGTGCTGCATCAGTTAAATAAGAATATACTTGATAATGGATGGACCTTTCAATATTTTGACAGAATTGGTAACACGGATATAGGCCTGTAATTTCCAACGTCTGATGGAGTCTCCAGATTTTGTAATTAGAGTTACTTGTCGCTTTCTTCCACTTTTCAGGGACGAGTCACTCTTTCTTAATGATAAATTACAGATATAAGCAAGACAGTTGATAATAAGGAAGCAAGGCTTAATTTCAACAATTTTACATTAAATTGATCAAGGCAGGGACTTACATTTTTCATGTTAAGAATTTGTGATCTGAATAAATTCGCATGAAATTTCATGAAATTAGAAACTATTTGAGACAACTATTTAGATTACTACAGATAGAATTACAAGTACAATTAACATTTGCCAAATTTTTACCTAGATCATTACCAATAGAAGTGAAATAATTGTTAAATTTATCAGCAGTTCTTTTGGAATTTTCAACCTCATTAGATATTTACATTAGGCATGACATTAGATTTCACCCAGGAATAATTTCTGATCGTTTCCCACCAAATTTTACTATCATGAAGTGTTAACAATAAGGCATCATTACAATATTTTTCTTAAGATAGAGTCTCTATTATTACTTTGTTCTTTAGTGACTTGGCCTTATTCCAATCTTCAGGATCATTTGTTTTATGAGCTCTATCACAATAGTAGTCCCTGTTCTTTTAGTAAGTTTTAGGAAGTCATTATTAACCCATTCAGTAAAATACCCTTTAATCTTTTTTTCTTTGATTGGGGCATGCTCATCTCATACATCATTGAAAAGTAAATGCCACGTATGAAGTGCATCATCAACAGTATTACTGATTATGAATTTTGGTCCCAATTAGTACTTTGAATACTGTGTATAAAACATATTCAATGAATGTTAAGCAAATTGATTTTATAATCTTCGGAGGAAGCTTAAGCTTTTTATGCTTTCGCCACTAAATACAAAGGAGTGGTCACTGAGACCTAAACTATGAACTCCGGAAGTTACAGTGGATCTGTTTGATCAAAGATCAAATCAATAATACTTTTACTTGTGCTGGTTATTCTGGTAAATTCATTGATTAAATGGTGCTGCTTGAATTATTTGCAATTTTAGTAATCTTGCAAGCATCACAAGGTTTATTTTTATCAACATTGGAAATCACCCAAAATATTACATCATCATACGAACTGTTCTATTTTTCTGAAACATAATATCAGCTTTCTAAATGTCACAATTGTGAACGGGTGGTCTGTACACATTCCCCAATAAAGTTGGTTTAGTGTTTGGCAAATTGATGTCAATAAATGAGCTTCAATATCATCATATGGAATCATATTGTGTTTACACTAAATAATCCTGAATAGCAAACACCCAACACCACACGTGAAAGACCATTTTGCCTATCCAATGTGAAATATTGTAACCATGAATTGGATTTCTGAATTATCAATATCATCGGTTAACCATGATTCAAAAATTACCAAGACTATGAATGATCATTAATTTTTCAGAGCAAGTTCCACAATGGTTACCTTAGAATAGGCTTGAATATTGACATGAGCAATTTTAAGACCTTTGAATTAAGATTTTGAGATCAATAAATGTCTCAGTGTGAGGCATTCGTAATTGCAAATTTTTGAAAAACACAATCGACAATACCAGTTGTTTGAATTAACGATGTAATCAAGTTCATCAATATTCAATACAAGAAACACGATAATACAACAACATTTTACAAGTAATAAACATCATGATTAACCAATTCTTTTACAAATACCACAAGGTGAATTAGTTGCATGATCCATATATAATGTTGAATTTATTTTTTGACCCATTTAAAACTATTTACCTGTTCAATAACTTGGCAATTGCACACCCTAAAAAAAAGCACTAAAGTTTCTTGCAAGTTGTTGTGTTCCTTTTCTACTAAGGTGGAGTCCATCATGTGATAAGTGTTCAATAGCATATTAGGAGTTATCAATAAATGTCCATTCAAGTTCTACATTTCTGCATGAGGCGAGCATTATATTCCTTAGCCAATTAGTCCTCCTGATATATGTTGAATTCTGTGCAGTCAAGAAGAACATTAATGTAAGATAGCAGGGATTAGTGTCCACGATTGATTTGACCAAGTTGAACAGAACCCGCCATCCAACGCATTCATGGGTATATGAGTTAGCAATATTGTTGCGTTCCACAATTGGCATTATTATACACGTAGGATCAGTTCAGCATGAATATTGGAACATAGTTTTGCCAGAGTTCTAGCGTTGCAACTGGAATACATCTGTTTATAACCTAAATCGTGGGAGAGACGCCTTCCATTGAGATTCTTAGGGGGATAGAATCACTATGATGAGTACAGTTCGATTGAATCTCCTTGGATGTGGGGAGTGGGTAGATGAGGATTGGCTGTTGAGCATATCGGGGGTAGGTGTGGACACTCAAGCTGAGGATGAAAAAGTTTGCGCTTGGATCTTAACTGGAGGGGGTTTTACTGCATGCATGTCATCGGTTTAGAAGCTGGTTTGCTTGGCTTGGCTTGCATGAGACAGATTAAACAGGCTTGTACATTGGATCATGGGAGGGGAGGGGGCGAAGGTCTTCATCCGAAGTTATTGTGAGGTATGTCTTCAACTTCCAAAGCATAAAAAGTGTTCCTAGTTGGAATAGTTGGGATATACGTGTCTCTGGTTCTGAGGGTGACTCTTCATTGACAGAATTATTGTGTACTATGTAATGGTTCACGGTTTGGAAGACACATCAGGCACTTTGTGAGAGGAAGATGTCTGACACTCACTTGAGACAGTCTGGATATTATCAGTTTGTGTAGCAACATCGCACATTCAACCACTGGTTGTGTAGACCAAAGTCATCATTTCATGAGTACAGTTTCTACCCATATGCTATGCTGTATACCCTTGTACAGACACTGCTGGTAGTGGGATAAACATGGGATTGTTGCAGTCCGAATATTGCATCTAAAAAGAAGTCCATTTGCTTTCCTTTGTCTTCTGGCTCAGCATCGACGAGATGTAGTCACTAAGAAGTAAATTAAAGCCATATGGGGTTGACTGAGCAGTTGTAGAGTTAGATGCGAAGTTTTTTCCATTTAGAGTCTCCAAATAATGTCAGTTAGATGAGTTACAGTGTACATGTAGTTGTAGTCTTGTCCACACGTCACAGGCTGAGTCTATTGAAGTATTCAATGAAGTTGCCATTATACAATCACTATCTTATTGATCTCATGATGTCCACAAGATGAGTCATGCATGTAATGCTGGTAGTATAGTAGTGTTCAGTATACACCAAGTCTTTTGTGAGAAAAACTCAAATTTTCAAACATAAAAACATTAAAATAGTTCCAAATATAGGCCGAAAACTTTATGATGAAACATACATCAGTACAATTCCTGGTGCAAAATCCAATAAACAGGACATAGCACAATTATCGTCAGAACAACCGCCAAATAGGCAGCATATAGATTTAACCCAAATTCGACCATACCGTATACTTGCCTACGGAGAGTGTTAGAAAAATCTTTCTGGTTTAAAGCGGATTGGTAGCATGCTCAGAAGATTAATGCACAGATTATATCCTAATCTGTAATAGTGGCCAATGAGATGCCCGGAGCTGGCCTGTTCTTTTAGTGACGTGTTTTCCATTACCTGACCTGCTTTCATAAATGACCTGTTTTCCTTTACCAAACGTGTATTCATTTTCCTATCCTTTTTTCATTACATGAGATGAATTTACCACACAGTATTCTTTACATGACCTATCGTCATTTGTCTGACGTGTATTCAGTTATCGGACATACACCCCCCCAAGGGCTTATTTATATAACGTGCATGACATTAAGCGTACCTGTTTTTAGTTAACCCCACTTATTCATTACCTGACTGTTTTAATTTACCGACCTGTCTTCATATAGATGAAGTGTATTCATTTAGCTGACTTATCTTCATTTACAATCTTCATTGGCCTAACCCGTTTTCGTTTATCACTCGCGTATTCATTTACCTGACCTGCTTTCATTTACCACATGTGTATTCATTTACCTGACCTGCCAACATTTGACTGACGTGTATTTTGGTATCTCACATGTCTTCATTTACATGACATGAATTCATTTTGCTGACCTGTTTTTCATTTTTATTCAATGTAATTTGTTAATTGATATTTTCCACCTTCTTTAAATGGAAAACAACATCCAACGTGGTATAGGTAAGATACAGGATGATCCTAAAGTAATTTGGTCGATAGAGCGTTAATTCGGGCGGGCCTGCGTTGCAGAAAAAAATTGACGACATATAATATGTAAATTAGTTTCTTGCCAGTCGACTGCACTTGCAAAGACTTAAGCTTCCAGATCGGATGAACCTTTTTCACTGAGGATGCTTAAGCAAGGATTAACCGGTCATGTTTTGGTTTAATTTTGCGCTCATGTCTGGCACATTTAGACTTCTAACCGTAAATGCCACTGCATTTACGGTTAGAACAAAAAGTAATGGATGGGGTGGGCACCCCCTTCGGGAGAGAAGTACCAACATGCTTAATAAACACAGCAATAATATCACAGGAACTTGTGGTATCAATAGATAGGTACTTCTGATTATATTGATACCAAAAATTATAGGAATTGACTGTTACGCATACCCCCCCCCCTTCGGGAGTTTTGTTACAAAACGGCTCAGGTAAACGAGGGTTACGTTATTTATAAATAACCAATGAAACAAAGCTCGTATTTATTTCGTATGTATATTCATTAGTCTGTTCTCTAACTGACGCAGATGCAGCCGACGTCGTTACAACAGTCAGACTAAGCTTTGTCGTCAACTCTACATAAACCATTTTCAAATTTCAATATGAAATATATTGTGTTGGACCGGTACAGCCGTGTGTCGGACATATTATGATCTACGCTAAATTTCTCACCATTCTGATTTCCAAAACTCGCATATTTGTACGTGGATATAAATACACTCCTTAGCTTACCGAAAAAAAATCGGTATCATAAGTCCCTTCACGTCTGAACGTTGTTATATACACGGCCAATGCTATAGCGCCGTCTGCAAGGCCACATATTTACCAGTGTTAAAACAGCTTAGGGCAGCTCCATTGGTTACCTGTGATTTACAGAATCAGATTCAAACTGCTTCTACTGACATAAAGCCCTGATTGGACTTACCTCTGTATAATTGTTTGATATGCTGAAATCCCGTAGCTCTAAGATCTCCCAATAAACACGCCCTGCATATACCTACATGGATATTGCAGACTTACGTCGCTCGTTCTTTTTCGTAACTGCCATATGACATGGAACAGCTCCAAATGTCAACAAATAAAACATGCAACTGTATCTATTCTCTAAAACATATTTAGAATAACTTTTGTCAAGTACCATTGAATATTGATTTAAAGGTTTATTGTAACATATGTAGTGATTTCACATAATATAGATAAGACCCCAATAGATTTCTTACCTTGTATTTCGCTACAGAAATGCCTTGAAAGGGAATTCAAAAGGCAATTTGATTTGATGATTTTCACTATAAAACCTAGCGTGAATTTAATATTTGCCACTATAGTAAAATATAAATTTCACAATTTCACAATTTTTGTACCAAATAAATGATTCTCAGATTAATACTTTCCCATGCGGCTATTTTGATAGAAAGCTTTAAATTAGTGCAAAAATCAGAATTTTCAATTTTTTAAGAGACATATGCTTATGGATATTCGGCGCTATATAAATTGTATTGTACCGTCAAAGAGCGCAAGCCACCCATTTTCCTTGCCACTCTTCGCATTCTTTAAAGTATCTTCCCTAAACAAATTTATATCCATATCCTTGTTCGGATATGCGTAAACACACAGGTTATCAGGCTAGTTTACGACTTTACTTACGATATAGCAACAATAACTGACTTTTAGATGGAATAAAGCTAAAATCAAACAACCCTCTTTCAAGGTGCCAACCTTTGCTAAATTTATGCACTGTATGAAAATCTATTTATTCCTTTGTCAATTCCCATTTACCCCATCCTATGTGGGTGCTTATGTCTGCAGAAATACTCAATAAGTAAAAGGGTATAAGTTTTACTTCGACAAATTTCAACAGGATCTGATTAACAGAATAGCGAAATAAATGTTTTAATTCAGATAGTGGTAGTATTGATTTTTTAAAAAGCTGCAATATGTCTCTGATTAATTAATCATCATTGCTTCGTGATGGCTGATCCTAAAAATAGATAAAGTAAATGAAGCTTTGACAAATACCAGAGACATGGAGTAAGGCTAAGTAGGAACACATGTAACAGTTAACGGCAAATAACATCAAGAACTCGGCAAACACATACACCATAATAACGGCACCCCAAAAGAAATGAATTATGAGCACTACACTTGACTCTAT
The DNA here is from genome assembly GCA_023653785.1 of Ophioderma brevispina. Taxonomy (NCBI): domain Eukaryota; kingdom Metazoa; phylum Echinodermata; class Ophiuroidea; order Amphilepidida; family Ophiodermatidae; genus Ophioderma; species Ophioderma brevispina. Next base: position 71,250 of record JAMKCH010017859.1, read on the forward strand.
CATATTTTAACCATATCACAAGGGTTGATTTGGGCTGCCACCTGTACCATAAACACCAGTGGAATGCACTACTTGCCAATGATCTTTCAAGAAAGGTGGCTTAGGGGCGACTTCAAAACTCAACCGCCGGTTGACTTGTGGTTAATGACGGTGTACACTATTAGAACAAAATTAATCAAGTTGTTTAAAATTTTAAACAAACACTGTTTACCCTGGTCATCGCTCAAAAACTTGTTTAAAAGTTTAAGCATCAGTTGTTAATTTTTTTACTAGTTGTTTAATTTGACTTTTAAACAAGGTTGAGCGATGACCAGGGTAAACAGCAGTGGGTTAAAGATTGCGAGTTGTTTAAAAATCTGCTCGAACCTAGAAGAACCGGGCGGAACTTACTGCATGCAAATGGCTGGTCACCCGTCCCAATAAGTTTACACAGCTTTTACCATGCTCATTACCCTTAACAGCTTCCAAACACAGAGAGTGGCACAATGTAAATTTGACATATTTTCGTACTTTTGCTCCAATTTCCTTTAAAATCATTCGGGGGAAAATTAAAATTGATCGGGGGAAAAGTTTTATATAGTTAAGAAGCTGTTTTACCCATAGTGTTATATTACCCATATCTATCATTATAACCATTGTTATAACCTGAAAAATACTAGTTCTAACATCGGCAAACACTACAAATCTGCTTTCCTCCTATTGTCTGTAAAAGTTACATCACGTGACTTTTCAGCTATTTTGTGGTATTTGCTTAAAAATGATGTGTCTTATTCCTGATAAGTACCGACTACACTCTGTATTATCTAAAAACATCTCATGTACGCATTTTACGTGAGCGTAGGAAGATGTTTTGTTTGACTAAGCTTTCTACCAAAAATATTAAGCTGATATTTCTTTGGTACAAAAAGAATAAAAATGCCTATTTTGTATAGGAGCAAATTGCCAAGTTGCTAGGTCACTATTCTAAATATGAGTGTAAGAAACACTGTAGGCCCTACAGACGATAAAAGACCGTGGTTAAAACAACACCGATAATTATTTTTCAAATTAGTAATCTATTTTGAAAAGACAACAGACAGGATTAGTACCGGGAGATTTTTGTAGTTGAAAAACATTAAATCCAACTTTTCAAGGTGAACCTGCCTCAATGATCTTAGGCAAACTTGGAATGGGGGTAATTTGGGGTAGGGTTGCATAAAAGCCTTTGTTGTCATAGCTAGTGAACCGTAGACACAAATCGGACAGGATACACAAAAATATATTGCCATTTAGAATCTGTTATAAAATTTGAATGATTCTCAGTAATTTTGCAATTATAGCACCACATGCAAGGATTGCATTTATTTTGGGACACTCTGTACAGGTTTTCAACATCAAAACGAATGGTCCGATTCATCTCAAAATTTTGAATTGTGCAGGTAAGGTAACTATCTTTAATTTTGGTTAACTATTTTAAATTAATACATAAAAATTATATATTTCGAAATCTCTGATGCAGCCTTTAAGACATTTCTTTAGGCAATACAAGATGAGTAATTGATTACCTTATCTATATGAAATCATTACATACGACTCAAAATATGAACGGGTACCTCAACATCTCTCGTTGCACTTTTAATAATGACTATATTTCAAAAGTTACAATAAATACGATTAGCAGTCATTTGAACTACAGTTCTATCCTCCCAAACTTCATTAGCATAACTCATTTACAGTGATCGCAGGTAGATAACGCTCATTGGGCGAACCATCAATGTAGGTATTTGTTATTCCATTCGCGATGTGCTCTACCACACCACTCGCACACATCGCACATGCGTGGCGTAAGGCAGTTCAGATCGGTGTTTCTGTGCCTGTGATACTGGCAGTGAAACAGGTGATTTGTGGATACGCAAATTGAGCTAAGTTAGCAACGCAACCTGCTGGGACTTATTTGGACTCTGTATGTAGCAATTATTGTTCTTCAAGTCCTCTGTGTATAGAGTTTAATTATTATGGACTATATGGCTTTTATGCTGGACAAACTATGTGAGTATACCGATATGGATTTTGCTGTTTGTTTTTAATGAAGCTGAGTATATTTTAATTTTGCAAATTTAGTCTCTCAATGTTGTTTCATTGAAAATTAAAAAAAAAATGAAAAATTTAACAGTCTATTGAATTTTTCCCATTTGAATAAAAATATTTTTAGCTTAGTTTTCAGTTGCCCTAGCTAACATTCAAAGTCATATTCGTATTTTATTGCATTTGTTATAAAACCAACGAAACATTAGTGGATAGTAACTTCAAAGCGCCTTTTCTACGTAAGCCATCAATGTGAATAGGTGGGTACGTGTGTAATGAATTTGGAACAGATAAAAGAGTGGCAGGCGAGCTCAAGACATATTTATTTTCGTAAGTATGACCACTACTTGACTTCGATCACCGGGTCATCATCTGCAGCCTTATAAAGCTCAAGGCGAATTACGCGTTTATTATCTTTCTGGAATTGTCTTTACAGTTTTCTCTTCAAATTACCGTCAGCGATGTTATCATTCTCATCTTTGTTACATTTGCTCTAGCTCATGTTTCTCTTTATCAAAGTTCTTGTACTTGTTTTCAGCACCGCCAATACTGTTGCGATTTTTTACTGCGCCGCGGTTTTCCTTAATCCACCTATTTTGTAATATCTGCCTTTATTAATTAACTTTCCTGAAAGACGAAGACCTAAAGGCTAGTGGAAATTAATATGTGTGTCTGTTTTTAATTTTTAATTTTTTTTTTCACTATGCGTAGAAGTATGATAATACGTCAATTGCTACATTGCGATGTCGAATCTCAAAACTTACAGGCGTTACTAAAAGATAAGTTGTATTGAATAACTTATTGAGAATGACAGGTACTTCCCAACTCACTTCATTACTTCAATGTAACGGTCAATTTTTTTCAACATTTAAAGTATCGAGAAACAAACGCATAATCTGCTGAATTGCATTAACAAAATAACATACGTTAGCCGACTTATGTAAACTTGAATCCAAATTAAAAGAAAAATAAGTATGATTTGGATGATGCATTTTGCTGTTTAGACAGCTTAAAAGAGTGGCTCAAGCCTTCAGCAATCACTGCACATAAACGCTTAATACTTCTTTATTGCTTTCCTTGCTTATCTCAATTTACCATAACCCAGGGAAACATAATATTGGAAGGAAATTGATATCCTTGCATTTAGCAGTGCGTCTAGAGTAGCTCCAACTTAGTTCTAAATTAAAAAAAAAAGATAAATAAACTGGTATTTCATTTGTAGCATCGGGTTCTGGTTTATTAAAATCCTGCGGAAATGTGTTGATAGATTAGCAAGGATTTCAGACATGTAAAAATCTCATATGTGTGAAAAATCTAGTGCGCTATCACCAGTAGGTCACTGTGTATTTCAATCACAGTGGTATGATTCTTAACAGTGTACAGTCGGGCCATAATAGCTGAATAAAGGAGGAAAAACTCTTTGTATACAAATTTATTTCGGATAAGATATTGTTTTCTTAAATGGTGTACTACGACTGGATGCTGCGCATAAGTTGTCGAAGCTCTTGGTTGTTTATATGGTAGTGGTGATGTTTAAAGCGGCACTGGCACATTTCCGGAAAATATGAAATTTCTTCAATTTGCTCGCAAATGAGAAATATATTTTTACACATAAAAATTACATGCCCAAAACAGATAGGGACGTTAATAAGAGGCCAAAGACATCAAGGGATTTTGTAGGCTAACTTTTAAGTTTGTCGTAACTTTAATCAACAAACGTGTCTATTAAATGAATATCATAGACTCGTACTCATTGTGATATTAAAACCACAAAGATAACAGACCGGTCAAACAATGTGCATGCTGTGAGAATCAACTCTAGCGTGTATTTTCTTGTGTTACACGCCATTTCACGCCATAACTTGTGAAAGTGGGCTACTTTATATAAGTGTCCACTCTGTTACGCAGATTATACAAGTGCATCACGTGACCTCGTCCATGAAACCGCCGATTTTGTAATCATTTTATACATATTAATGATATTTTCCGAAACAAATGGCGAAGCATATGGAATAAAAAATGCAGGAAACAAACATATGTACGCGGATAGACGTTTTCAAGTAAAAGACACCAGCTTTGGCAAAAAAAAAATTGGAACAAGAATAAACCTACTCCAAATAGCTGGTAGACAGTTCCAAAATGAAGTCGGAAAGCGTTGCACAACTGTTGTGACCATCGGCAGATGAGAATGTGGGAGTGATTATTGATTATCTCATGAACAGGCGAATCAAGCATCACGCAGGTCAACAGTCCTTTTCAGGTAGAGGTTTTATCTTGAAGTCCCAAGTAGTGGGTAGAAGGTGGTCTCGTGCACCCCCCTGAAATAAATTTCTAATCGATGTCTCTATATCAGAAAAAACGCGTAGAAAGCGATTAGCCATGTTAAAAAATTCAAAAATTGTCCCATCTATCATTTTTATTTAAATTTATGCAAATTAGGATCGCCATTACAGAAAAACCATATCTCAACAACAAGAAAACACAAAATGTTGTTTCTGAGGCATCGTGAACTCTTGTCGATCACATTTTTATTATTATCTTGCTTCGAATCCAAGATGGCAGCCAACATGGCCGCTCCAACGATCTGTAAAACATAAAAACAATATACCTGTAATATTTAATTGTATAATCAAAAATAATAATACAATTATAAATTTAAGTAAGAGATGTATGTCTTTGACCACAAGAAACTCATATCTATCTTGTTTGTATGATATTCATTCTTGAAAATTCAAAGCAATGACTAATTTCTTCCCATCAAGAATCTTTTGGACCCATGACAATTGCCTTGTAACTAGATATGTCATCTCACAATAATAATAAAAGTCTAAATTAAAGTATGATATATATGCGTTTGACCAGTATAAACACACAGCTGGCAATTTTGTTTGTTAAATTTAAGATGGCGGTCAATATGGCCACATTCAAAGAGTTTAAACCTTAACAATTTTTGTCGATATCTAGACATAGCATCCAGAAAGAATGATAAAGTGCAAATTATAATATTTATAATATCATTAGTAACTCATAACTGCTATTTTTGTTCCAGTAGTATTTCTTAAATACAAGATGCATATGTCGGCTAATAAAGCCGGTTACAAGATTTTTGCACTCGGTGATATTAGCCGCCATCTTCATTTTCAAATAGGTTAACCAAACAAAATACCAGCTTTAGGTTTAAATTGGTCAAACGCACATTTCTCATACTTTAATTTACATTTTCATCCTAATTTTGGGACAATATACAGTAATTTCTAAGTTTTAACATATTTCGAAGGCGGACAAATTGGCCGCCATACTGAATGTTAAATATACTCACTGAGCAAAGCAGGTAGATATGAGTTTCTAATAGTCGAAGACATATGTTCCTTAATTTATTTTCTCATTTTATGACTATACGACTAAATAATACAGGCATTTAGCATTTTATACTTTGTAGATCTTTGAGGCGGCCATGTTGACTACCATCTTGGATCCGAAGCAAAACAACAATACAAATATACATGGCAAGCGGTCATAATGGCTCTAGAAGAACAAATTTTTTGTTGTTGTTGAGATACGGTGAAAATTATATTGTTCTGTAATGGCGATCCTAATTTGCATAAAATTTACCTAATATTGGCACGTGGGTCAATTTTTGAATTTTTTAACATAGCTAATCGTATTCTGCGCATTTTTTATGATATAGATACATTGATTAGAAATTGATTCCAGGGTGGTGCACGAGACCCCCTTCTACCCACTAAACTAAAGTATGCAAAATGAGCTTTTTGAATAGAATATCATGCTCTACAGGACATCGCACATGCAGTTTGTCATGGAATAAACCTAAATTGTATCAGTGGGGCTTCTAAATAAAACCGTTACAGAATCGCTCTACTAATCTGATGATCTCATAAACCATTATTGTACCGTTTCTTTGTCGGATGTATGTTTATTCTACCTATATACAAAATAGGCCTATCATTTAAGATTATCTCTCATTTCCATGCTTGCTTTAACCAGGAATTGTAAAGACCCTACAATACTTCTGCGTAATAAAATTGATTGTCATTGTTGACATAGAAGCAATTGGGTAGTTACCTTTAGACCGTGGTACATATATGGAATTTAACTTTCGTTTCTACAGAAAACGTGTTGATGATGAACAAAATTACCAACCTAGATTCAAACACTATCTACAAATATGAGATTTTGAATTTTTAAAGGACATCGTTCTTCGTCCGTACCCATAATTGCATTGCAACTGGTTGTGGAGTGTTTATCACATACCCTCTCCCCTCTTTCATGTCTTGAAGTGGTATTGCCAGTGAAATGAAAGAATAACACTGTTTTCACAACTTTGTTCACACGATTTATGAGAAGAAAATATTACACAAAATATTTTACTTTTCACGGTTCATGCAAAATAACTACCCGAGTTGACTGGAGACCGTGGGTATGCTATTTTAGTAGGAAGTTTGTAGGATCAAGGTCCCCAGTCATTTGCACCATTTCAAGAATATAGAGCAGTTATACATGTATTTATTTTATATAGCGCATAAATTATTCTCTCTAGCATTGCCCATACTAATAAATTTAAACTGTGTATAGGATGGGTGCATGCAGTGGCATGGCGGAAGTCGGGGTATCGATAACATGTCGACGCAGGGAAAAGGTTACTCTAAAAAGTTACTATTGCCCTTGCGTGACGTCATCACTGGGCACTTTTTATAGCAACTTTTTCTCTGAAGTGAAATATCGACGAAATAGTAGGAATATTTTATTTTAGTAATGTAGTATACACCAATAAATTGATTTAAAAAGAAAAACAATACGCAGACCTTAAAGGCACCCTCTTCTAAAAAGTTACTATTGCCCTTGCGTGACGTCATCACTGGGCACTTTTTATAGCAACTTTTTCTCTGAAGTGAAATATCGACGAAATAGTAGGAATATTTTATTTCACGTGATGTAGTATACACCAATAAATCGATTTAAAAAGAAAAACAATACGCAGACCTTAAAGGCACCCTCTTCTGCACCTTCAATAATAGTACATACAAAGATTTAACGCATCGCGCACACAGCAGCAATCATAACGGACAAGCAATTCTGTGTGTGGTCGTGCTGTAAGTGACCAGACACCTCTGAATTTGTAGGAAATTGTACAGAGTAATTAATTACTTCTATCTTTTTATTTCCAACTCTATGCCCATAGCTTTTACATGAGTACAATAGATGGAATGGTTCGATATAACCTGGCTTCATATTAACCATTGTAATTACTTTTCTGACCAATGAATAATTTGTGTAGCCAAAATAAAATTAATTGATACTTCAAATGTAGAATCGAAAATAAAGATCACAACACTTAGGTGATTTAACTTTTACTTTAAGCACAGTGTCAATATTTCAATAGCACTCGAGTGCTACTCAAGTCTCTATGTATATTTAACTTTAATCCGAGTAATGTATACTAGCGTACGGTTGCATATGGATTTGAATATCCTTACATAATTTAAGCTATTATAGTGGTCAAAAGGAGTTCAGTGGAAAGTTGTTTTGTACTTTTTATCCTGATTAGATGCAGTGGAAATGTCATAAACGATTACGCTTTTAAAAAGCGATAAATCATTAAATTTGATGACCGCCTAATTTCCTAACTCAAAAGATTCTAATTGTTTACAAAAGAAAATATGGTAACTGAAAATTCAGAATGGTGGTCATTTACATATTGCCACAATCTACTTAATTTACTGCAAACGCATCCGCCCATTCAAACGTGCCAAAACAACTTCAACCAAGATGAATTCAAAAACCTATCCAAACCCAATTAAACAGAGCAAAGACAAGGATATGACATTAGACAACATACATGGTACAAGAACAGGATAGAACAAGACAAAAGTGCAAAACATTTAAGCATGTGGGCTGACCTGTTATAAGGATTCAATATACCGTACTTTGAAGTACACAACAGAGGACAAATAAAAACGCCGACACTATTTGAATTCATTTTCTTTACATTTTAAACAAAGAAATAATTTGCCCTTGTCTGTGCTGACTTTCTTCTCCCAGAACCAACGGCATGACGATTCGCACAGTTCTATGTTGGTCAGACTTCCTTACATTGCACTTTATCGTCTTCTTTTGAAGAACTCTTCCTTAATTGGGATTCCAGGCAGCAAATCTGCTTGATAACTTGTGGATTCCCAATATCATTTAAGCCATAAAAGACCGATTTTCTCTCTTGGCTACGCTGATGCTTACAGGACAGCATTGGCAACATCCAAATTTCCCTCCAAAACGAATTGCATTCAAATTCAGTCAAGCAATTCATTCTATTATGTTATTCAATAATTACACACAACAATCAATAACCAATCATACATTGAAAATAAATTCATCACGAATGTAATAAAAAAGAGAACTATGGAAACGACATGATTACCTTAGTAAAGCATTTGGTACATTTTGTTCCAATCTGCTCACTTAGCAAAATTAACACGTTCAACAAAACTCATAATATCTTTTATTTGTCTTATAGACACAAACTAAAATTCTTTAGAAGCCTGAAGAAATGGTTTTTTCCGCGCTCAATGCCCTTTGACAATTGTAATGATATACCACTCAAGCAAAAGCTATACAAAAACAGAAATGATATGTAAACCCAAATGAAAAAGAAATAGTCATTAGTTGTGTTTGGCTAACCGCTCTGTTACAAAAACAGCGAAGGTTAAGGTTGCCAAAACGGAGAAATAGTCCAGGAGCCACATAAAAACTACAAATGGTGGACAAAACGTAGAACAAAAATAATACTCTTACAGATTAAAAGGTGTAAAATGGGGAATATTGATGCCGTTAGGTTGAAAAGTACCAAGTTTGAATATGTAGTACTACTGCTAGCCACAGTACGGTCTTCATTACTGCCTCTGGCGGAAATAGCACCCATAACTTAAATGTCTTGTATGGAAAACAGTCAGATGGGGGTGAAATTGTCTGGCAACAGGGAAGCTTTCAAAGTGCATCTGATGAGCGTAACTGCTTAAAACCGGTTATCGCCGGGTGTCTATCCACATAAGAATAATTCCATCTGATGAAAATAATGATGTAAAACAAATTTGTCGGAACAAGTTAAGTGTTTAGTGATGTCAAAAGTAACCTGTAGCCCTGAATGCGAGCTGAGAGTCCATGGACACACAGGGAGAAGTGTTGCAATGTTCACGATCACAACGATATGTCGCGGTTTGGAGATTTTCTCGGCAGCGGGCAGGGTATATATATATGATAATAAAATATTACTGCTAAATCCTATTAGCGTGGGATTTATTTCCCACACATGTAGTTGACGATAATCATTTCAGGGACACGCGTACTTCGCGAGGAGAGTTATAATATACATCAACATTTCTCTGGTCGATTTTTAAACGACATTACGGCTTCCTCTGAAAAGTGAATAAACATATTTCTTACAGAGGAATGGGCATTCGTGAGGCAATGGACCGCAAGAGTATAACCATATCTGTGAATCGATTAGACAATCTTGATTGCCCTTGATTTTGCCCCATGCGGTACGTCCCGTCCATGGCAAACGTTTTAAGATTATTTTGGGCATATTATTGGATAGTTTGTGACTCAATAACCTATTCCGGTGAATTAGTAAAACACGGCATTCACACGGCAGCAACTCTGTTAATTACAGTGAGGATATGCTTCTGAAGTTTGGTTGGAAACCCAACCAAGGCTGTTTGATATATTCTCTGGTACTAATTTTGCGTTTTTTTAAAAGATTAAAGGTGGCTAAACACTTTTATTTGCATTACAAAAAGGTTAATTTTTCATGAAATTGGTATGTAAGGAACTTAACTTTGATACAGGGTGAGTCAAAAAAAAACTGGACCCTGATGTGTCCGCCATTTTTAAATAATTTTTAAATAATATATATCTAACATATGTGGTATCTGCGGAAAGCTTTATTCATGATCTTTAATTGCTACAAAGATCATTCCATCTGTTAGTATTAGCCGAGCCACAGTCTTTCGAATCAAAGAATATGCAGGGAATAAATAGCCTGATTTTTCTTCTGGACACTGATTTCTTCGCTGAACGCAGTTCATTCAATGTGTAATCGTGGACGAGCCAGCAAAACGGACTGACTTGTTCAAACGGACTGTAGCTCGGTCTATACCTAATCGAGGTGAATGATCTTTGCAGTATATAAAGATTAATAAATGCAGCTTTTCATGGATGATACCAAATATGGTTAGATAATGTTATTAAAAATTCAAAATGAAAAAATCGGGTTATTAAGTTTTTTTTTACTCACCCTTGTATAACGTGTTAAAGACACCCGTCAGCTATAGCTGCCATGTCCGGGTGCTCCTGAATTACAACGAAATTGGGAAACAGTCAAAACCGCTTGCGATGCGATCAAGGAAAAGGGGATCAATCAAATGGTCAGCTTTTCCCCTATCTACGTAGCCCAAAAAGACCCGGATGTAGCGATTGCGCCATCAAAAGAAGGACAATATGGCCAGAAATCGTGGTCAGGCCGTGACACCGTGTAGGTGCTATCCCCGGTCAATGAACTGTGGGTTCGAAACCAACCCCACTTTGTTCTTCCCTCTTCTCTTGAATGGGAGGCTTTCTGATTGAAATACGGCTTGCGCAACAGCCATTTTACCTAAAAAAATAGGTGTTACCTAATTTTGAGTATGATTTGCCGCTTACATGGCGTTTTGCCTTTCGGTGCCGAATATTTGCAGAAACAGATGGCGGAGTTAGGGTTAAGATGTATTTAAAAGACTGACCACCATGACTTTATTCGATCTATTATAAGGCCAATGTAACAACAAAGTTGCTTCGCTATTGGAACTAAAATTTGACTTTTACTACCGATGAGTAACCGATCCAAAAGATTCAAAGTCGCTGGAGAGAGTTTTGTATATATGTGCTCTCATTTTAATTCAAAATTTCAAAACTTCTAAAAGTTCAATATTATATAAAGGTGCAATGAGAGAATACGGACATCCATATATGCGTCCAGTCGTGATTTTCTTTCTGGTATATGGTACAGAAAGCTTTAAAAGGAAAGTTTGACATTTTTGGGGAATTGATATATTCCAGCATAAAACGTCGAAGCCGAATTGGAAATATCCATAGCTACACCTTTAAAATTCTACCGGAAACAAAATCATTTTTATTTATGGCCGAACACAAACAAATACCCTAACCCTAAGGCCAAAAATATAAAATACTTTGTTTACTGTACAGAATTTTTGAAGGGGTATTTATGGAACTCTTGCGGCCGAGTTCATATTCCAAAATAGAAAATAAAAAAATTGTAGGCCCTATAACACATAATTTGCAGCTGCTTAACCTTTCCAAATGGGGATATTGATTGATGGAATAGCTTTGAATCAATTGAATGACAAAAATGAGATTTCGGATTTTTAGAAACACCCTGATATGCAACTCTGTTGACACTGTAACCTTGAAACAAAAATAGAAACTGCAAGAACAGCAGCAACGATAACTTCTGCCTCGTTCCTTGAGAGTATGCTGTCATGGCGTACATTTTGGTAAAAACCAAGTCAATCACGAAACCAATGACAGGAAAATTCTAAAAATTTAATAATTATTCTGTCAAGCAATATTTTGTCATTTTAAAAACAGTGAATGGGATAGTCAAACACAGCCGTAAAGGGTTGTTCCTAGTGTTTGTATAAGTAACGGCCAATCTCTTCACAAAACAGATTGTGTATGGCACTCCCCATGGTCATTCCACATCAAATTATCGATATCGGCTTGTGGTTGGCGGCCTAATGTAACCTATTTGTTGTTTTGCCAGACCTGGCTGCCCTCTGGTCGCACCCAGAGGATGTTTTTGAATCAATCCCATAATGCATTGCAATATGTAAACCTGTATGTACTGAACACGTGTCAGATAAAAAGTTCTCAAAAGTTAAAGAACCACAAGACATTTCATGGTTATGCTTTGAAATTACTAGTGCTTTGTGGGCTAAATGAGTGAAAAGTCAGGGTTTTTATGTGTTAATGCAATATTTTTCGTGGGATCAAATGACATTGAATTGAAATTTCCAAAAACTGTAATGTGGGATCGGTGGGAGGATGGAATCAATACACCCTCTGGATCGTGCCTAATGAAAAAGAACGCCACCAACCAATTGATCATTGTCTGCTCCAAAAATTTTTTACATTACAACATTTGGTCGTAACTGTAAAGAATGTTTATTTATGTAGAAAGGGCATTTCTTAGCCGCAGAAATCTTGTTCCGATAAAAAACATTACGAAGTATGATTGCCATTCGTGAAAAACATTACTAATTTTAGTATGTAATGGGCCATTTTATTTTCAATGGGCTTGAAAAAAAACCAAGCAAACTTCCAATATGTATATATATATGACTTCAAATATGGTCCGTGCTGTGTTTATTCGCCTCCATTTCCACTGAACGCCATACCACATGCAATTATCAAATAGTTAATTGTATGTGTTGTTTAATTTTATTGATTTCACACGTGAATGATTGCAGTGTTCAAACCTTCATTATTACCACTAATGATTTTGGTGGAAAAATTCCACAACGAGTAAAAAAGACGGAGTCCTTTAAATTAACGAACACACGTGCAATAGATTTAATCAAACATATTTCATTGATAGTTGCAGATGTAGTTACAGATGGAGTAACATCATCATGTTAATAGTAAAAATGTGAATTTGTCAGGAAAAAAAAGTGCATCAGGAAATTGATCCTCAGTTTGCGAAAAACATTACATTTATTACTTCCACAAAGGGATCCAATTGTTTATGTTTTTTCTCTATTCATAGAGTTTCTACTGAGAGTTGTAATATATCCGTGGGAATTATTATAAAATCACTCTACACAATACAATAGTGTATAAGCCGTCCAGCATTGGCTGCTCTTGCTACACCGCATTTAGGCAAAGTATTCAACCCATGGATTGGATGGACCACGACCAAAATTGATATTCCTAACACCCATTAACTGCCAATGTTAATCCGTTATCTCCGGGCCACAGATTTACCCACATTCTTTTGCTTAGTATCGTCTTCGCGGTCAGTGTGGATTCTGCTTTAACTTATGGGAAAGGGATATGCCCGATGTAACTATAAAGTTTTAATCTTGGTAGAATGACCTTCACCCGAAACCCCCATCTGTAAAGCTTAACGCGCGATAGTTCAATCCGATTTGAGGGCTTATTATATTCGACGACGAAATGAAACAGTAGTGCACCATTGGATTACACGCTTTATCCGTTATAATACATTTTATACTATGGCGGAATAAATAAAGCGTGTAATCCAATGGGTGTGCAAGGCGGCTGTTTCGTTTCGTTTCGTCGAATAAGCCATGTGATCGTGAGAGCAAAAAAGTGATTTTTAAATTTTTTAATTGATTTTAGCGAGGATTTTTGTACGTGCACACGTTCATTGTTCGTCAAAAAGACAACGCGGACCGTAATCCTAATTGTCGGCACGTGGCCTCTCACCCCCGCCCCCCGCTCAACTACGCCTCTGATACTGTGACCTCCCAATGTGACATTTAAATAGAGTCGATGCTGGAATCAGTAGATGGGGAAAATGAAAGATAATCGGTGACAATCGTGATGAGTTTTTGACCGAGTTTTCGTTTGAATTTTTGATTCTGCATAAAACTTGCCCAGCGAAAATCCCTTAAATTAGGGAAAAAAATTATTATTTAAAAACTTCTCGTTTTTAACGTAGGTCCGATGGAGTAGCTACACAGCATCAAGTTGCATAGCAAAATCTTCAAAGCCGCATTGAACAAATATCACGGCACTGAAGGGACAATATCCAATTACCTAGTCCCGCTAAACATACACTTGGTTAGGTCTCTAACGGTAATGTGAGTAGTTTATATGCTTATTGGAGAACATACCTGTTGATAAAAATACACCCAACTGGCTTAAACATAGTGTTTTAAGCTGTTTGATAAGTCAAAGGGTTTGACCATTTTATTCTAAAAATATGGTATCTTGCGTTGATTATTTCAGAAGCATATAGAAAGAGTAAGCTATAGTGGGAATGTTCTGTTCAGGTTAGCAGTAGCACTAGTTAGCGATGAACACTATGAATTCACCCCAGTTAATCAGCAGTTCATGGTGGTTACCCATGGCAAATGTTGTCCCACGGGGTCGTTTTGGTGGCCCCATCTTGGATTAAGAGGATTAATCGTACAGAGTGTCAATTAGTTGAAAAGTATTTCTCATATGATTCGTTTCACCATAAGGGAATAGAAAAATAAAGTTTGGTATATCTGTGATTTTCAGTGGCAGAGGTATGGTTGAAAATGTGATAACGGTCATGACCTTTTGATGGTCATTGTACAGGGGGCCAGATTTTCAAAATGCATGGCTCTTGGCAATTTGGTATCAAATGTAGCTATGAGCATGAGCACTCCAGAAAAGTATAGTTTGCACTATCTAGGATGTTTAGTACGGTGTAAAATTAGGGGGGTAAAAGTTACCTTTTATCAAATTGTATTGGTTGTATGGGAATTAGGGGGACTAATCCGCTTTTCCTAACCGATGCACAAATGGAAGATCTGAAAAATCATTCCAGATTGGCTCCGCTCATGCTTCGATTTTGAGTCTTTAATCTATTGTGCATTGATTTCTATATGTTTACGGTTCTCCAATGAGTGATTATTATATGGATTGTGATACTGTTGTAATAAAAAAAATCATGATTGTTAGCTCTTACATCCAGGGCGATTTCTCTCAACCATCCTCCCGGCAGTACAGAACAGGGTGGCATTCTTTGGTACTCCCATTATCTAAGGGATAAGCAGCGGATTTGCTGAAGAACCGAAACATCGAAAAAAATCATCGAAATTCGTTTTTGGATTTTTATTAATGGCATAGATGTGCTAACATAACCTGCAAGTGGTTGGCCTTGAATCCGTGTATTAAAGACAAGGCAGTACTTTTTCTAATTATATTTCTGTATTTAAAAAAACCTTTTTTAGTTTTTTTGTTTTTTTGTTTATGTTATTGGTATTTTATGAAAATTAGTACATAGGTATTTGCGTGATAGAGGTTGTGTGTACATGATATGAGGGTGTTGTAAATATTTTAACTCGCCATGACCTTTACAATCTGATCTCAAACACAAATATTGTTGATCTTATCCTGTACTGGTATCAACCAGCACAATCAGCTTTTTAGTGTAGATTTTAAGGACGCACAATTCGCTCTGTAATGAATAATGAAAATTTCCTCAATAATTCCCTTTTTTTCACTATTTAATGTTTTTGTTCTCATTAAGTAATTAGTGGAATTGTGTACATACTTATCGTGATTTATATAAGGCTTTTAAATGCAATTTCCACATTTTTATTCCTGATTATCACTGGCTTATCCCTTTATATACTCCCTAACTGTTTTCGAACTTTGACTTTAAACATGATTTATTTTAAGCCGTTCTGACAAAAAATCCCAAAGTGTTGAATATTTCCAAAAAAAACTTTCTCTTAACGTATATCATTTGAACACGGCTCAAAATACAGTTTATTGGAAAAGCCCCTGAATTTGTTTCGGATTGGACAATATTGGCAAGGCATAATATATGTTATTTATAGCTTTCACAATAAAAAAGAAAAAAAGAAAGTGTTGTTGGGTTTGTTCAGCTATTTTTAATACAAAGTAACCAGTGTTTATAGATTAAAAACAGTGTAATTTTTCGAAATATGTGTTTAACGTGCAAAATTACTCTAGATCTTCTTATACCGACAGGCCAGGGCGTAATACGTTGTAATATTGGACTAGGTATTAATTACCGTGCTTGTTCACAACATAACACCTCTGGCACCAATTAGTGACTTCATTAAGTCTTGTAATAAATCTACCTGGCATTGTGCACCCACTGAAATTATTGGGTACCATTGCACTGCCCTCGCATGATGAAGTGAGACATTGAGATTATAACGTTCACTTTAATACTTTGATCTTATATCCCGTGTTTTTTAGTCCAGTGCACAATGGTGTTAGTACTGCTGAAAAATTTTAGGTGATAATCTCTCTGTTTCCACCTTTCAAATATTTTCCCCTCTGGTGATATTTTGAAGATTTGCCTTACAAATAAGGTGACAACTATAGACTTTGAAAAGTTGTGCTTTGAAAGGCTGTAGTTGTTTTACAATGCGGCGGTCTGTCATGTTTGAAGGTTAAAAAAGCAAAGAAACAAGGTTGGGATGGCAGCACAATTTTCTGTTTAGGTTTAAAGGGATTAGCCAGCGATAATTCGAGAGAATCGAACAAATGTGGAAATGCACCGATTCCCTATACCCTACTTAATGTAAGACAAAAAACCACATAGTGAAAAAAATGAAGTAGGCTGAGTAATTTTGTCATACCGTCCTCCGCAAATAGACAAACAAACAAGCGACTGGCCCGGCTCAAAATCAGCACTAAACAGCTGATTGTGGTTACACCAGTAGGGCCTACAGATAACAAAGATCAATCATATTTTGTTAAGGTCAAACGGTATTGATCATGGTGCATAAGGACCATCGTTAAAAATAGTGATATCCCCGGGAAAGGCTTTTTTTTTTTCCTCAAGTCCGAATTTTTGATATAAGTACTGCCTTGTCTTTAATACCGGATTTCAAGCCAACCACTGCAGGGTATGTTTTCGCATATCCATGCCAGTACAAAATATAACATATGAATTTTGATCGATTTTTTTCGATTTTCCGGATTAGTAAATCGCTGCTAATCCCTTTAATAAGAATATTCTCATCAGTGGGATTTGGGATTGGGGGAATGGAGATCGGAAGGTTGAAATTTTATAGACTTTTCCCCTAAATTTTTGCTTAGTCCACCTTGAGAGAGCCCAGTCGTGTAACAAAGAAGAAGCTCTCTGGGCTGAATTTGACTCCCATAATTTTATCCTTTTTAACTAGTGAAGGAAAAATCCTTTAAATCTCCGGGTTTTTCCTTCCCCCTTCGGATGGTAACCATATTTATCAAATATTGAAGGCGGTCAACTTTTAATTTGTCATGACAGAGCCACCATTTGATGATCGACTTAGAATACTTTGCTTGTTTTGAGAAAAATTATGGGCTGAGAGTGGCTGTAGGGGGTTTAATAACCGATCAATAGGGGTCCTTGACAGATTCAACGGTATTGAGTTTTTATCATTTGAATTGAAAAGTATTTGCGGCTATTGGAATGTTTCATTAGACCACTCATGCCTAGACAGTTTTCGCAATGGAAGGTTTGAAAACACTTGAAACTGAGAGTTCACACATTTGTTGAGTCTGAGAGTTTGTGGGGGCTTGAGTTGGGTGTGGATATACATGTGACGGGTTGGGTTTTGGTGACACGGTTGAGGAGGCCTGGAGGTTGGGCCTACTTTTTGACACTTAGAAAGCAGGCAAAATCTAGGGAGAGCAAGTCGAGTGCATTATTTTTCCCTGTTGCCACACCTTCAGTTTGTAACTTAACTTACTTTTGAATCTATTTTTTTGTTTGTAATATTGCTAACAAAGTTGGAGCAATGCCAAAAATCAAAATACCAAAATTTTAAAAAGCAAAATATTTTTATTTTTTTTATTGTGTGGACGTAAGAGAAAAATATGCAGTGAACTTGTTTCACCTCTGCTAAGGTTCGAATTCCGCTATTTGGCCACGGAGACGCTACCCGTTTGTTATTTCCGCTCGGGCCGTTATAGTCTTATATTTCGAACTTAAAGTATTTGACCCTAAATATTTTGATTTCTTCGTTGAAACCCATTATTAAATTTTTCAGCAAGTAATTGCTTTTTAACGACATCGATTACAATATACGTGACATAGATCCAAGGTACTCGCTGTGATATTAGGAAAACTAATATCGTTACCATATAATTCTTTCAATTCGGGAGGTGTCAAACGCAGTAAGGGGAATGTCCTTGTATCAGCGTAATTCCATCATCCGTATCGTTCATGTTCTTAAAAATTGCTTGCCCTGTAATTTTAAAGTTTTGTGAGGCATCAATTGATAGGGTATATTTTTAAAAAGATAATTGATTTATCGGCCCGGGGGGCCACTTGTATTCCAAGGTGGATATCATGCTCGTGTACAAAAACGCGTAATTAGGGTCGTTTTTTGAGATCAGTCGATGTACGCGCGTACATTGTTTTAGGGTATCAAAAAAAAAATCAAAATTAGGGTATGCTTTTCACGTCAAAAAATACGTGTTTAGGGTGTGATATTTGTAATAATTGAAAAAAATGCTTGAAAGTAGTGGGTTTTGTTTCACATTTTCTCCTGATTTCACATGGTAGATTCCCCGAGTGATTTTAACCGTTTTCAAACTTATTTTAGCTTATTTTCTCTATGTCGTCGTCGTCTCCTCCTACACATATATATAGCCTTTATAATTAGGAGTTTTTGATTTCGCGTGTTAATCTACACTGTGACTGATCATTACATGTACATGTGCGTAGAAACGGAATTAGAGTCTGTCTCTAATTTATGTCAATCCAAACAAGGTCTTGAATATTTAGTCTGTCATGCAAATTACTTATTTAGGATAGTAAAATTAAACCAAAATACTTGTTAAGGGTAGCAAAATCAAACCCAAAGTACTTGTTTAGGGTAGCAAAATCAACCAAAATACGTGCTTAGGGAGTTTTTCTTGCCAAGTGGAATACGCGCTTAGGGTACGTTTTTGGAGGCCATACACGAGCATGATATCCACCTTGAAATACAAGTGGCCCCCCGGGTTTATCGGCTATGCAATAATTTTGATACAGAGGAAGGTGAGTGTTCAAGACAATTTTTCGAAAGATTTCCCCTTCTTTTTCTTTTGACGTGCCTAAAATGTCCCTTTCTTGGATATACCAAAATTACTTCGACGGATAACTATTGTATCACGGTCCAAACCTATACAAAACGTTAATGGTATAAGAACATTTTCAGTAACATTCATCTGCGAACATTGATGATGGTGGTGGTGGTGATGGTAGTGGTCGTGGTGGTGGTGGTGGTGATGATGATGATGATGATGAGGATGATGATGATGATGACGATGATGACGATGATTTATCTGCCTGTCCCCCATTTTCAGAAAAAGATGTATTAATTGATGTTTCTACAACTGAAATATATTTATGGTATTCCAAAGTGTAGTGCTGAATTTACTATGTTTGATATAACACTGTTTGGTGTTAATTTTACACCACATGTCGGTATTAATTATTTTTTAAACACTGCCGGTGCCACACTGATACTGCTGGTGTTACCTTAACACCCTGGCCAATACAGAACCGTACCCTCTGGTGTTAATTAAAACCAAACTTTGGTGTTAACATTTATATGTGTAACGTCTGACATTTTTGTAGAAAATGTTGAATTTTGTTAATGTTTGCTTCTATTGTAACTGCTTACCTCTAGCATTTCACAAGCAGATCACCAATATGCAAAATTAAGATAATGCAGCAATACTTAGCGGTGTCAAATCTAATTTTCCCAGTTTTGCAGTGTGGTCACCGAAAAGTGTCACTACACCTAAAATATCTATCACTACGAACACAACCATCAAATACTGGTGCAGTAAATACAAGCCATTCAAAGCTGCTGAACGGCATTCCTCACTTTATAGGTTCTCTGATGAAAAGAAATCGACCTCTAGCAACCAAAATCTCTGGTAGCTGCAGGCGATGGCAGCCAGGCAGTCCTGCACGTAATCACGAAATCTTGATAGAAATGCTATGTGTGTATTCCAACTCCTCACTTTCAAAAGGTAATCATGACTATATTTGACATTATGTTCGTCTCAGTAAAACACAAAACGGTTCTTCTGCAATCAATGCTTAATAATTAGATATTATTTTCTTGCAATTACATGACGAAATCAAAACGATAGTAATATATTTCATTTTCAGAGAAAAATTTCAATTTCCATCACGTAATTGTTATATTACTGAAAATGAAATGTTATTGAGATTGGTTTCTGTAATACTGTCCAATCCTTGCTTGTGATATATATTTGCTTGAGAGATTCGAATTGCTATAGAAACTGTTTGGCCTGCAAATCGTGCCATACTATCTTACGGGAAGGTCTTTGTTTCTTGCTTCAGTTACACACATATGTGATCCACTTTCAATTACACCGGTGAAGGGTAAACCCCGAGCAAACGTAATACAAATAAAATTTACTTGGCCACATCCATGCTCAACCTCAAATACAGTTTCCAAGGCAAGTGCAAACATATGAGGTCATATTATTCCGTTTCATTGTAATATCGGGAAGGAAAACAAGATGAAGATGGAAAAACGAAACGGAAGAAAAAAAGTCATTCTTAACTGCGCCGATGTAACCCAACCCAATGAGGTCTCAATTAGTAGTGAAGGTCACACGGACAAACACTCGCGAACAACGCGTGTGGGTAGCACATAAAGGACACTTAGACCTCTTTGTGATATGGTTGAGCAATATGAGTTGCATGTTATAAGATGATGCAATTCGTTAGTAATGCGATGAACCACCATCGAACCTAAGTCATATTATTTACCCTACTAGCTTCAATAATTACCCGTGACCAAAAAAACTGCAGCCCTATTACCTGTTGAGAGAGAAATTAGACAAATTAGACGCGGTGTTTATGCGTCTCAATATGCAACAGACATGCGTCGGATAAGCATCAACATTTTGCCTTATTTTAAATTAATTATACGACAGAAACCACGCAATTTTCCATTTTTTATAAGAAAATTGTCGCGATATACTAACAAAATCAATGCATCCACCTCAGAGGAAAATTAATCAGTTATTTGCGCCTCACACACGTAGCTACACGTTGAAACACTGCCCGCAGTACGCTAAGTGCAAATAGACACTATCAGTACACTTCGTGTATTTCTAAAAACTTTTATATGATTGGCTGCTGCACATAGGACTGTATTCAGTGGTTGAGAGCATAATATTCAGGCGTTTACCGATTGAAATCAGGCCGGATGCACGTGTTTTTAAAAAAATGCCTATGCACTGGCACTGGGGAAAGATAAAAATGAACGAAACGGTTAGCAAGCCGACTACCGTTGCCACTAATATTTACTTTTGCTGGAGGTAACATTCATGGTCTGCACTTATTTGACATTTAGTAGTGCCTGAGGAGAGACATCATAGGAAAATGTGGAAACGTTCAACAAAATTAATGATCGACCTACATAATTTGTGCACACATGTAACGGTTGCTGGTAACGCAATTTGTTCCTCATGTTGGCAACGCCTATCATTACGTCATTTTTGCATATAATGTGATTTTCTCCTGCAACCTGCGCAGAGTATCCCCTGAACTGCAGGGTACAGGGAATTATCTCCTGTTTTTAAGTGGCCTGCAGCTGTCGTTAACGGCTTTTCTGATCCAATCTACTTCTCTCCGATAAAAGAAATATCACTTCTATTAATAACATACGGTAGGTTCAAATTTGGAAATAAAGCCACCAAGGTAGAAAATGTACGTGGGTATTTCATAAAAATATCTAACTTCATATGGATATCTTGTTTGAGTAAAGACTACAAAAAATGAGGTATGGAAGGAATATTCTTTAAAATTAAATTCAGAAGACGAGATAGGTAGTATCAATATCCCTGTATGGCTACAGACAGGACGCATTACCTCATCAACATGTGAGCGAGATTTTACCTGATCAACAAAAATTCTAGGGGTAAAATCATTTCGATCACCTGCTTGATTGTGAGAGTTACAGCATTCTTTCCCATGTGCTTCTATTGTGACCGTTTACACTTGAGCGTTCCTACGGTACGTTTTCGTTTTAGGTCTCTGTTATCATTTCCACCTCAAAGGTAAACTTTTGTTCTCATCAAATTGATATTTGTAAATGGTAGGAATCAGTTCTCACCAAACCGCTGCTGTTCAAGTTTACAAATCATTTGGTCAAATAGATCCCAACCGCTGTTGTTCATGTTTAAAAATTAATTGGTCAAATAGATCCCAAAGGATCGGTATTACTTTCTGCAGTAAAGATACAGTCTCTGTGGGGTTTGTACGTGTCAACTGCCACATGTAAACAACAGGTTAATCTTAACTCCGATATGCCCACGGCACAATAAAGACATTCCATGACTATACTGTACATCCATAATAATTCTCTAGTGATTGTTACACAAAATCACAACTGCATGTATCTTAATTTATGTTTGTGAAAATGATGTGATAAATGTTGCAATTCTACAAACAAAAGGTTAAAGAATAATGCACCTAAATACCTTTTGAAGTAGATAAAACGAATGACAATCTCTCTTTAGTTTGTTGAGATTTATGAGAAATGAACATCAGGTAAAAATATGCTAAGAGCAAAATTGAAACGAAATGTTTGAGCTCGTGGATTTAAAAACAAAATGAAACTGATCGGCATGAATAGCTCGAAGTTTTTCGTTAAATAAAACAAACACCGTGAGGTAACAAGCCTGGCAAATCACATCAGTCTATATATTTGTAAACGTGGAAAGTCGACGTTGTTGTTGTTATTCTTTTTTTAGGTCAACTGTGTGACGTTTTTGTGTTTTTCATGTTGACGTTTTTTATTTCCTTTTTAAAAATTGGTTTCATATTTCTAATAATTGCCTTTAGAAAGGTTTACTTAGCCGATGCCAGAGCAACGGTAAACTTGAAGTGTCCCAGTTCTGCGATTGGTATAAAACAACATCTGCTGACGCACAGACAAGGTTTAGGGCCTTGCATTAGACTTTTCATTCATCCCCAAAATGTTGTTCAGTTTTCCCCGTAGATGGGTAACTTCAACTACGATATACACCTTGGATTACGTCAACGACAAAGTCTCAAATCACTTAACAACAAAGAGATTTAGCCTTAGGTAGAAAGTCGATCCAGTTAAGTGGAGATTGATAAGACACCTAGTTTTGATGTCAATCGTCAAAGCTAAATGGGACTTTTATCTCAGATAAATTTCTGAAGTGATAAATTTTCTGATCCGGCTAAAAGGCTCCGAATCTTAGCCAATGGCATGCTGGTATTCACATCTTAAATCGAGTGAATTCAAACACCTTTATCGGTATTCAGCGGTGTAACTGGATAATAAGGGAGCTCACTGAAGAGACTAAGCATCTTTCTGATGTCCATAGGCTGGTCGCTGAAAACCTTCCCAAATGAAAACCATTCTGGGTCAAACATTGAAACAGGGAAGTAATTAATAACATACTCTGATGAGATATTCAAAATTTGCAGGTTCGAAGTATGTTCATAAATCATTGGTGTACCACTGACAAACATCTGATTATGATGGTATTCAGATATTGTATTGAATTGCCTGTAAGCACAGCTGCTAGCATTCCATTGAAGTAACCGGATAAGGAAGACGCAAGCCGTCGAGATCAAGCACATCCTTTGCACTTACTATGCATAGGCTGGTCTCAGGCAATACTTGTTTAAAGGACACTTCGTGATCCATAGTCCCGTCACAAATGGAGATGTCAATACAGTATCATCTGAATTGGCTTAAGTATGGCAAATATGTCTTATCTTAATACATGCAGATTGTATCTATTGTGGAAGATTCTTTTTTAAATTTTGTATCTAACATAATTTATTATGGAGTAATATACTGCAACATCTTTCCCATATTCTTAAAATTTTAAAAAGGCATAACCAACCCCAAGAGAACACACAGTTGGTAATAATAGTCTTAACTTAGACTTAGTGAAAGAAGCTAGGAACCACCGATAAACTGATTACGATGGTCTTTCGATGTTTGGTCCAAAAAGAATGACTTTTTGTACGAATCTAATTAAGCTAGTAGTATAACATTACGTATAGCTTTGAAACATTATTATATATATATGTTTTCGGTCAAATGCATAGAGGGTTCAAATGTCAAAATGTGACCAATGTTAAAACAAGTTCATTGAAATATCCACTAGGTATCACAATATAAAAAAAGGTATATGCAATGGCCACTGGGTGGGTCAAATATCTGCCCAGAATAAAAAAAAGCGTCCTAGTGTCATAGATAACCTACGTTTCACATGATAGATAACATGATTGTACACGAAGCTTTGAAATGCCTTCCAGGTAAGGTAATCAGTGTCATATAATGTCCATTTCATCTACAAATATCTTAAATGTAAGTAAGTGTTTAGAGGCGATGAGTTTGCAGGAAAATGCCCTTTTGCATACAGCATGTACTGTAGATTTTCGGATGCAGTCTGTATTTGTCAGAAGAAGTTGTGGCTCATTTGAGGAGTGATCATGACCTTACTTTGCTCGACAAACTAAATTTACTGTGATATTTGAATAACCAATTGTATATATTATGTGTACCTCTCTGTTAAGTCATGCTCCAGTTGTCACTTGAGCATAAGTGACAACTGCCACTTTTTTATGTAGATAGTTGATTTCCCTATTGACATTCGAATTATCTATTGTGATATTAATGTGGCTATGTGGACTTTCGTTTTTTTTTTCGTTATCCTATTTTGTGGACATTTGGTTCCTAACATTGTAGACATTTGGCCTAAAAAATATATATTGATTTTAATTAATGGGAGCACTAGAATAAAACTTGAAGTACTAATAAAATTTCATTCTAAAAGCGATCCTCTTCTTAGGCTTAATAAAAACGATCAATCTTTTGACTAATGGTTTTGGAGACCACTTTATTTCCTCTTTTACCATATTGTATTAGTTAAAACGGTAGCCTCTTTTATCTCTAAACCTCGTCAACACTTAGCGTTAATATGATGTTGCGGTGTGTCGTGTCCTAGTTTTGAAGTTATGCTTAAAAGCAAATGCTTATGGCACCAACACTATGTCTATCATTTAGGCAGGCACAAAAACACTCTAAGCGCCCCATTTCTATATTTTGGTGTTTCATTTCAGTAACACATGCGGTATAGTTCCTCATTGTTCCAAAGGTTCAAATCTGTATCCGTCGTATCAAAAATGTAGCCTTTTTGCTAAAATGAAAGTGGAGATCGCAAATAATATATTTTTTTCAGTGTTTCCATGACACATCTTTCGTAAAAATTAGATGAAGCATTGTTATTTAGCATTTAAAACGGTGATTATTGTATGTTGAGCTTTTTAGATTCAATATGTACACTCGTGTGTGTCTCAGTGTGCCACAGGATAGCTTATAGTTTCTTCTTTTCATTGGTATCAAAATAGGTACAAACACTTCCACAAATATTTTTCTCTTTTTTCCCAGAGGAAACATATTTAAAATTAACACCAGCCAGTCAATACAAATGTTTTAACACAATTACAAACAACGAAAACTATGTGAAACTCAATGCTGCAGAAGGCTATCATTTACACTACGTGATTAAGAGAAAAGCATCAAAAGATCACATTGCTGCACCATAAGGCCACCTTATGAGTTCTACCAAAAGTATAAACATTTCTATTATGACGTCACTTGACGTTATAAGTTAAGGAAGTTATGAAATACTGGATATAGGATAGAAAATGATGCAAGTTTACTGATTTCGAAAATCTGGTTGTACAGATGAGATTGTCAAATACACTTCAAAATATTCACCTTCGGGCTAAGAAACAAAAATAAATGAATTTGCCATTTGAGGTAAATTATAACGTGACACTTATAGAATAGTATAGTAGCGTTTAATGGGGTGGAATGGTTTAATGATAAGATAATTTGAAATTTTTTGCTCAATCGCGTAGCTAATTAACAGCAAAGGTCGATTGTGAATTGTTAATTGTCGACTACGTGCTTCGATTTTGAAGTTTTGAACTATTGGTGACCATAACTTCAAATGTGATACTCTTAAACCACAATTATTTTCAATATTTTAATGAAAACAGCACTCGATTTGCTTCAGTAGTTTTGAAGAAATAAGCGATATGAACAATGTCAATGGACACTTCTTCCCGTTTTGAAAACGGATTGATTCAGACGAACAGGCGAGAAATACTCATAATTCTTTCAAATTTCAGGTTTAAGTGGGCAATCCTGTTATAGCTTGATCTGTGGATGTATGACACATTGTTACGTCTGCACCTTTGTCTTGGATTTAGGCGAAGACTCCGTCTGATGGCTGCAATGTTCTTTAAAGTTCGGGCGGTTCTCCGCCTTCCACAGCGACTCTTGTTCAATTTTGACTTGTACCCGTTTCACGGTACTTCTAACATTGTTCAAGATTGTCTTCTTGCAAGGAAGATTTCTGTTGAATTTTAATCTAAATTCCTGCCTGACCAGAGTAATGTTATGACCAGTTTGGGTTGCATATCTGAACTGAACACCACAAATGCCCTTTGTATGGGCGACAAATGTTGACCAACCATCTGGTCTCGTGCCAGTACTTCATATAACACGAGTATAGATTAAAACGCAGGAATTTTGAATTTGCACTCAAATTATGCCTTTATTATTTAAATGTAGAATCCACCATCTTAATGGAATAAGATGTCTAATTTGAATAAAATACTATTGTGAATAATCTTATTGTTCAGTTTATCCACCTGTTAAAGTATTGATTAAACTAAGTTCAACTAACATATTCCACATTTTCTACAGATTTTATTGGTGTTGTTTTCTAATAAAGATGATCATTCTTGTTATTTACCAGGTTTTGTTTTTCCTTGTTGGATTTTTGTTATAATTGTCACGGTAATTGTTTAATTATTACTATAATAAAAACGAACAAAATGGCATTAACTCACAAAATATTAAACAAGGCCGTTCTGGGGAATGAAAAGAAGACAGCTTGAACAGATAACACGAGTAATCAGCGGTAGTTAACATCAAATCTGCATTATTGTGAGAAAACTTGGAAGGAATTGTCCATTGACATGTGTTACATAATCGCTTATTTCTTCAAACCTACTGAACCGAATCGAGTGATGTTTTCATTAAAATGTTAAAAAGTAATTGTGCCTTAAGATTCTTTTTCAATTCTCAAATGTGATACTTACTTTTGAAGTTATGGTCGCCTATAGTTAGGGTGTAATTCTTTCTGAGACACCCTGTATGAAGAGCTGATTCCCAAAATGGGCCTAAATCAAATGGCTGCGTAGTGTCATATTTCTAGGGTTATTTTTTGACATATGTAATATCTAATGGCATTTGACAATAGAAATTGATAGATTGGGAATTTTATTTTATACACAGGGTTTCGTACATAGACGGCTCGATCATTTATTCAAAAATTATAATAAGTCGAAGACAAGCATTTAATTTTCTATTTATATGAAAGATATTTGTCACAGAATATACTGCGAGTGAAATATTTGAAGAAAAAAGAATCGTCCATGGAAATGCAACAAACTCAGCAAAATTGAGGGGAAATTTGGCTGAAAATTCCAAGATGGGCGGCCTGAAGCTATGGTTTTTAGTGCTTATTAACTAGTCATCAGAAGCAAATTAGGTGGAAGACAAGCCAGTGACATGTTTTATATGAAAGATAATTGGATGATTAATTTAAGACTAAAAAAAATGAAGAAAAAAATCATTTTGGTTCGAAATCCAGAAATCAACGAAACTGGTCAAAAATCCAAAATGGCGGATATGCAATAATGATCAGGGCCGAACCTGTGTATATTCTAATTAATTTAAACATAATTTCACCATCTAGAATCAGTCAATGGTTAGCTATAAAATGTCAGACTTTTGGAATTAAGGCCCTTGTGAAAATACTCAAATTAATTTTGTATTTATATTTATTATATAGAGGTTATTCAGTATATAGAAGATAAAATAAGTCACAATTCTCTTCCAAAAGATAGAAAATTCATTGTCATAACTATTCCAGTAATTTATAATGATTAAAGCATTGAAACTCGTCGGAATTTCTACAGATGATTTTTACACAGAGCAGCCATTGGATTTAGGCCCTTTTGGAAATCAACTCTTCATATGTTACAGTTTCTCCATTGCGTGATTGTAATTAGTAATATTGTGATTACTGTTGTCATCAAATGTTTATGCAATTGTTTGCTTAAATCAAGGCATTTCTCAACCCATACCTCGCGGCACAGTACAAAAAGGGGCATAGGTATCTATGTAAAGGTGCTTGCAACGAGAGATTTTGAGGCACTAAAATATTGTGTCACAGTAGTAATTTCAAATAGATTTAGACACTCGATTAGATTCCACCTTTATTATGATCAAAAACCCCCAGAATGTCTTAGAAGAGAGAAAAGGGTGATTTGATTTTGCTTATATTTCAATGTAAAACATAGGCTGAATTTCGTATTTGCTCCTATACGAAATTAGAAATGCACAATTTTTTACCAAAGAAACATTCTAAGCTTAATCCTCAGAAGGGGATATGTTTGATGGAAGCTTTACACAGAGCAAAATCAGAATTTCGATTGTTTAGGGACACCTGACATGTGAAATTCTTGTTGCCCTTTAAGAGCCCTTAAATTATTCACCCAACTGGTTTAGAAACACTGACTTTTAAACATCCTACATGTAAGCGTTACTGACAATACAAAATCTCAAAGTGTTGAATATTTCCTATATGTACTGCTTTTAAAGTATTATGTTTAAGCTCGTGCTTTAAAACACAGATATCACATCCCCGTTAGGTGTAAAAAATACACCTTGTCGTCGTTTTTGTTGTTCAGCTATTTTACCAGCGTGTATGGTAGAATGTGTACAGTTTCGATATAATTTGATAGATCTTCTTAGGGAGCGATCGTATTTACGGCAGGGGGGGCGGGGAGTGGAAGGGGCATTTTCAGGTTTTTTTACCTGATGTTCAAGCTTCCCCCATTCATTTTCCATATGTATTTCAGGTTCCTCCTTATAACTTACAAAATATTTCAGGTTCCCCCTCCTAGTTCGATCACTGTATCGATGTGGTACATGATAATTAGATATGCAAATATGCATATTCATCAGGACCCAGGTTGTACAAGAACACAATATGCATGAAAGGAAATGGGTCATGTGACAGTTTAGTAAAAATGAAACAATTTCTTAAACTTTTTTGTGGTGATATTCATGAAACGTTTAACCCTCGGCTTACCAAGGGGAGTGGTTACCACCCCCTTTAGTGAACTTTCCTCCGGTTCTTTAAAATGCCAAAAACTTTCGTAAAAAGCTTCCAGGTATTATAACTTTCTCATCCTTTCTGGTAATTTTAGCAAAAAAATGTGAAGGTAGCACGTTCACTGGGGTTAGGGTATGCCTTCAAAGTCGAAGGATGGGGGCGGGGGGGGGGGGCGGGGTCGTTGCCACCCAAGGAAAATTTAGGGTACAGTTTTGAAAATATTTTGCACAGTATGGCTCTAAAACGCTATGTTTTAAATGAAAACTAGCCATGAAAACGAGCCGAAAAAGCACATAAAAATCCGATATACCTCCTTTTTTAGCGCAAAATTTGATTTTCGCCCATTTTCTGTGGAAAATGCCAATTTTGCTGACTCGCGGACTTTATAACGTCATTGTGACGCCATACTAGGTACGTTAGTACTTATTTTGGTATCAATGGAAAGAGGAGGACCTAGCTATCATGATATCAAAAAACCATAAGTATCGCGTGACACGAACAAACTTTTACGGACACTCAACAATATTTATTAAGGAGTCCAGGTTTTGGCGCAGGGCACCGCTAACTCCATTGCCATACACAAACGAAAAAGAATCCTCAAACCACCAACCAAAACGAGGCACGTGTGCTAATTACGAGTCCACCACCACTGCACCATGCATAATGAGTGTCGTGTGATCTATTACAACCAATTACTGCAGGGGTCGTGCACGTACATATCAGTGGAAATCCGATGCCCCGTGACACGAGGTTGCGACAGTCCATGTGAAGTGAATGTAAAAAACACTCGATCGAAAACTAGCAAAACGGTAAATGGAACGATGTAATGGATGAGAAAAAATGTTTTGAAGAAGTGGGTTTGCATTGTGCAATCAGACAATGTCATATTATTAAAGACGATGTCAGAACTCTAAAACACTGACATTTTCGCAATATGGACTTTGATCTATGGCAACACAAATTGTACTAAGTGTTATGAAGTATTATGCGCAACAATGGAATGAAATGTAATTGGATTTATTTTGAATCAGGTGCAAGCTTTCTGTGCGTTGGTTTAGAGCTATACAGGTGACCCAACCCAAAAGTTAAATTATATTAAGCAGTGGCGAGCTTTTATATAGTCTAATGATGTGTAAAGGAGTTCGTTTGTGGCGTGCTTTATAACGAATTTGGGGGGTGAAACCACCCCCTTGGTAAACCGTGTTACAAAAAAAAAAGGTTGGTAAGACGAAGGTTAATGCATTCTATGTCATTTTATCAATGAACATTTTAGTCATTCATAGATCTTCACATATATAATGACTGTACATCGTCTTAATAACCCTGATACATTGGAGTCAGAGTGATTTATACCTTGTACTGTATTTGGTAGTTTATACAAACATGTTCTGTTTGAAAATTTCTATAGCAGATTTGCTATAGATGTATACAATGTATACAATTAAAAACTTGAACCCAAATTTCTCAGATAAAATAGCTAACTATATTGGAAAACGACTATTTCTGACATTTTCACTATTTCTTTGGTCTTGATTTTCACACATTTTAACACCATTTCTCAAGCTGCCAAATAAAACTAGGCCGATGTCACATACATTTCAAAGTAGTCTGTAACCAGTTGGGCTACTTTCACACATTGTTTTCAATGGTGCATAATGGACAGCATCATATCATTTCGTATTAAATTACAATGTGCATGAAACAAAAGTGGTCCAACACTGTTTTACACTACTTCAGAAAAATGAAATATCTCTGCTTTCAGACCACCAATTTGAATAAAGCAAAGTTTTAATTTGGCAGTGGTCTTAAAATGTGTCATAAAACTATTGTGCCATAGAAATATAATAAATATGATCAGAAATAAATGTTTTCCAATGTACATGTTTCTGCTGCAGCCTTTACCTCCTCAATTCCCTTTACAATACCATTGATTGTATCATCAGCAAAAGTACAGTGGTAACCCATTAACACAAAGTGGTCCGAGATTCACAATTTACTTCATGTCAACAGGAATTCCTGTTCAATCAGATCATAAAATAATGAAAAATACAAGTTTAGGAATAGAAAGTCACTAATTGTTATCAGGAATTTTATGTTAAATGTTCATGTTAACGATTTGACACTGTAATAAGTCTATAGCAACTGAAAACTGTTTAACCATGCAATTAATTACATGTTTTATTCTGTTAGAATTTTTGAAGCCCATGCAGACAGTCATTTGAATATTGGAGATGATTAAATTTTGTGCATTCAATGGGACTAAAATTATTAATTCTCTTTTAAAATGTTGTTTGCCCTAACTCAATCGAATGTTCCATTGTCAAGATACGTATATTATAGTTGTATTTTACACAAATTTCTCCAGAACTAATTATTGAGAAAATGGCCTGTAATTGTAAAGTTGAGACTGTTTTTGCTTTCTATAGTGACATACTTCTTTTAAATGGTTAAAAACACCTTTATTCAATTATTTTCACCACAAATCTGAAACATGTGGCCAGTATTAAAACATATCAAAGATAAAAAAAATCAACAAATTGAACACTAAAAAACAAATCACCCTATTCGTTTTTCCCCCCATTTTTCTCACTTCGGCACTATGCCCAGTTGAAAAGAAGGACGAAAGTTTTGTCAGGGAACAACTTTAATATATAAAACAATCCTGTTATTCCTACATAATTAATTTACCACACTGAAATCTATGTCTTTAAAATCAGTTGTGGCGTAGTTATATTAAATCAAGGTTGTGACTGAGTTATATACAAGTGATTAACTTTTAGTTGTGTTTGTAGTGCCTTTTCTGTTGAAATCACTTATTGCATGCAGGTCTTCATGACCTCAGTGATAGACTGAGGTCATGTAGGCCGACATGGTCTTTCTCCCCATTTCTTCAGAAAAAAAAATCAGGTTCTCCCCTTTACTACTTGAGGAAAATTCAGGTTCCCCCCTATAACCAGCATTTTTTTCAGGTTTCCCCCCAAAAGTGCCCATCCCCCTGCCATAAATAACGATCGCTCCCTTACTGACAGGCATGTGCTAATCCGTGTGATAATTGGACAAGAGCATTTAATTACAACATAACATCAATGGCACCAATTACCAAGGGGGTGAAGCCCATTCAAAACCAGTCGTCCGTGCTGGGCGCTGACATTTTGAATATTGCACGGAATAATTATTAGTTTGGGTTCTTGTATACACACATAATGTCAATTCGATACAAACAATCCGCCAAAATATCAGTTGTTGGATGTTGGTGGTTAAATTTTGTCCTACCCATGGCCACACAACGAATGAAATGACACGTCAGTCGTCTTGATTAAATAAACCGCCTCAATTAATACATCTTTTCACCTAAGCGAGCATTGCATTATGAGAAAAAAGAGTATCTGAGCACAATGATCCAGGTGCACTATTATTACACCTGGCCACCTCTAACACATACATTAATTTGTATCACTACCGATTAGTGTATATGCAAAGCGGCACCCACAGTTTGTGGAAGAAGCGGAGGCAGCCATTGCTTTCTATTGTTGGTACTCAATGTTTTCTTTGTGGTCGGCAAAACATGCGAGACGATGAATTTCTAAAGATTACGTAACGTTTTGCCTCTCTATCTATATAGAACCTCTTTGCCAATTACTGCCTTCATTAAGTATTGTAGCAAATCTGGCTGCCATGGGGCACTTCACTCTAGCTCTACCATCAAATTTCAAGTGCCTCGCTCCAATAAACAACATGGTGATCGTGCCCTGTCAGTTGCAGGTCCTTATTTGTGGAACGAATTGCCTGTTAACATCCGTGGTCTTGGTCACATTTCTGCTTTTAAAAGTCATTTGAAGTCTCATCTGTATCCCAAACTGTAGTTTTCCCTTCCTTCTTCTTTCTCTCCTTGCCTACTTTAGTAAAAGGCGCTTTATAAATCTCATTATTATTATTATTATTAAAAAAATGTATCATTGCCCTCACTTGATGAAAGTGGGACATTGCAGATTATAATCTTCAGTTGATCCAGCGTTTCTGTCCAGTGCACATGTATTATAGTAGATTCAACCCATCGTGTCACCTCTAGTACTTTTCCGAAGGTATTACCATCGAATGAGGGGATGTGCAGTGGAGGCAAATTAAAATTCCACGCTAAATCTATTAAAACATGTAGTCCGAGAGCAGAGAAAAATCAATTCTGTGCTTAATGAAAAATCATTCAAGTAAGCGTAAACGCATTTATAGCTGCATTAACTCTCAAACATTCTGACCAATCGTATTTGCTTCAATGACATTCAATGTAACAGGTGAGTTGAATATCACTGTAGACTTTTGAGCGTCTGTGTTTTGGCTACAAAGGAACACAAACGTCTTTGTACTCTCTATGTAAACATGAAAGGCCAGATTATCTCAGTTCTTTCATCATGTTCATGAAACAGGTGATTCGGGCAACATATTCTACCTCCTCTCCCAACATATTCTACCTCCTCTCCCAACTAATCGACGCAGTCCAAAACTTTTCCTCCGGTGACACGATAGGTTGAATCTACTATAGTGATGCTGAAGATTTGTTTGGGTAAGCAGGGCCGTCGCTAGACATTTTGCCAGGGGGGTGTAAACTTGAAGAAATGTTATTGCCGCAGTAAGAGTCTTTGGAAGCTTAGTGAGCATATAAAAGAATGCAACTAACGGCATGCGGTTCGGTCCCACTTAAGGGCCATTAAAAACTTTCATAAGTAGATGTCCTTAGAGACCATTTCTTGTTGATCGTTCGAACCAATCTGCACACCGCAAGTGCCCTGACATAAGGGCGCAACCCGGAAAGCCCTGAGTGGGTGGAGTCCAGGTGCCGATTTAGGGCTCCTAGTCGGGTGCAGAGGCAGAGCCGCCTGGGGTCCAGGGGCGGAGCCCCCGGAAGCTCTTGGATTTGAGCTTTTCATAACCTTCAAAATTACCATTTTTAGGGTAAATAGTAATCAATTCAAAGCCAAGAAAAGACTGCATGGTTTCTAACTTTTCTCACTGAAACGAGCAGTATATAGGCCTAAGCTTGTACTGCCGATGGGGGAACTATACATATAGCGCGTGCGCCAAGTCTTTAATGGGTCGGGTTTTGTACTTCTCAGTAAAAGAGTGAAAATTTCACTCCCCAAAAGAGTGATGATGAAACTGGGGGACCCCCCCCCCCCACCCCAATGGCGACGGGCATGTGGGTAAGCAAGCTCTCTTTTGGTTTCCAAACTATCTGAATCTAATATTTTTTTTCTGGTTGATATTTTTTTGGTTACAAATTAGGGGAGGACAATAGAAGTTGGAGGAAATTTTGTATTTTGAAAGATTTAGGGTGTTTAGGAGTTTTACAAGATAGTGGTTTGAATCATGTGGAGGTCGGACGTGTTGGAGGTTTTAAATCAGAAAGCAAGGTTGGAAATGGAGGTTTTTTCTTTTTTAGGTTAACAAGAGTATCTCAGTCAGGGGGATTGGTAGTGTGAATGAGATCGGATGGTGAAAATGTATGGAATTTCTGAAGTCGTTTAGCCCATCTTGTGATTAAGCCCACCACAGTGTTGTAAACAAAATGAGTTAAAAGTGAAGGCATCCGATTAATTGGCACTCGAATGTAGTATTTTGACCAGTGAGGGTAAATCCTATAGCATTTCCGGGATTTTTTTTTCGGATGGCACCCCCTATAGTAGATTCAACCCATCGGTCACCTCAGACTTTTCAGAAGTAGGGATTTAATGGGGGGCATGTGCAGTGGGTGAAATTAAAATTCCACGCTAAATCTATTTGAAAACATCGAGCCCGATAGCAGAGAAAAATCAATTCTATTACTCCATGCAAAGCATTCAATCAAAGTAAGGTATTTACAGAATCTCAGAACATTTGGACTAATCGTATTTGCTACAGTGGTATTCAATGAAACAGGCGAGGTGAATGGTTAAGCTTTTGAACACCCGTGTTTTTGATTTTGTTAGAAGAAGGAAACTACAGAGTCTTTGAACTCTCTTTGTAAAAATGATGCCAAAATGAAAGGCCGATTATCTTAGTTCGTGTATGAACAGGTGAATCGGGCTACATATTTTCTTTTACGGGCCTCTCTTCCAAACTAATCGACGCGGTCCAAACTTTCCTCTGGTGACACGATGGGTTGAATCGACTATAATTGAATTTTAAGGCGTTCCGTCTTTAGACTTTGTCATGACAGACGCCAGGCAGGCCGCAGAGGTCTCGAAAGGCCTTTATTTTAAGTTCCCCGTATGCACAGTCAACGGGATT
Organism: Ophioderma brevispina; assembly: GCA_023653785.1. Taxonomy (NCBI): domain Eukaryota; kingdom Metazoa; phylum Echinodermata; class Ophiuroidea; order Amphilepidida; family Ophiodermatidae; genus Ophioderma; species Ophioderma brevispina. The sequence continues at coordinate 106,611 of JAMKCH010017859.1, forward strand.
TTGAATATTAATTAGTTTTCACTAGTGATCTAAAAACCACTCGTATTTGTTGACTTTACAAAACTTTGTACAAAAAGGTACAGGCAGTTAGTTAAAGAACCATTCTTGTTGATCATCCTTTCAAATCAAGGAAAAATAACTTTCAACTTTGATCCCAAATCGGAGCAGCTTATGTTGAGTAAAAAATATAGTTGAAGAATTGCCTTTCAAAAAGAAACTTTAAAATGTTCACTTAGCGAAGTTTCCAAGTTTATCAAGGCGGAGGCCTCTATCATTGAACCGTATCGATTATTGGCGCTTTCAAAATATTAACCAAATAACATTGATCTGGGGTACTACAGGCAGGAACTAGCATTTTCTGATCAAGTCATACTAAAATGGGGACGCATAATATATATTGTAACGGTAATGAATGCCGAGAAAGCGAGAAAATTGGACGTGCTGTTAACAGGCGGTCGATATGGACTATTTACGGGGCCGGACTCTGGCTGCAAATCAAAATGTATTGTGGTGGAATGAGTTATTGCACAATGCAAGGCACAATGACAATGGTTCCAATTTTGTTAACAATACAGCGTGGTGTGCGATGCGTTGATTCCAGCTAATATGTCGGAGCGAAAATTGTTTTATATTTACGGTCACTATTTTTTATCAGAAATTTGCTTTATACTACAACTTGCTTGGAACTTTATCTCATTATAGACACAATTATAAACTATTTAAAATTAGTAATACGTCAGGACTAGCAATTATGAACATCACTTTGCCGCGGAAAATTCAAAATGCAGTGGAACTCGTGCTCGCTTGTACAGCGTAAATGTCTATCGTGTTTAGGAAACCTTGGGGCCAAAGATGAGGGGCTGTGTACAGACGTCGGCATCACTGATCAATCTCGTATTGAACGGAGCTTGCAAGTAAACGTGCCTGTTGCAGTTCATTAAGAGGGGTTGCGGGGATGCCTGAGAGCCACCATTTCTTTATGTTCGAATTACAATTTTTTGAGGACGATTATGGTCTGAGTGACTATACTCTGTAGGTGGATTTTATAACAAATAAATAGGGGTCTAAGACTAAGTCAACGGGCTGTATAATTTAAAAAGTATTTGGGTTAATGAGAATGTTCATTACACCAACTCATGCCTAAAATATCTGCACTGAGAAGGTTGAAACAATATAAGACTGAGAGGTTTTTCTTAAGAGCTCAAATTTGTTGAGTTCATGGGAGCTTGAGTTTACTTGGATGCGGATTTCAATTTGTGGAAGGGTTGGTTTTGGAGGTCGCTTGTGCTAGAAGTGGACCTGCTTTGAAACGTACAAATGCAGGCAAAATCTAAGGGAGAGCAGGTCGAGAACATTATTTTTCCTAGCCGCACACCTTCATTTTTAAATAACTTTATTTAATTTATTTTGTGGTTAATAGTGCTAATAAGATTTATTTCTAGGTGGAGAATTTATGTATTCATTGAATTTAATTCGAGCATTTACGGGATGAAAGAAATGAAGCTTCTACTTTTTATTTGCGTGGGCGTAAGGATGTGAACTTGGAAAGGCAATTGTTTCACCTCTGATAAAAGTTCGATTCGGATATTTGCCATCAGAGACGAAACCCGTTTGTTTATTTCCGATAGTCCGTTACATTATTATACTTCGAGCTTAAAGCATTTGACCAAAAATAGTTTTGATTTTCTTCTTTGATATCCATTATTACATTTTCAGAAAAATAATTATCGACATCCGATTACAATATAACGTTACAAAGGTCCAAGGTACTCTCCTTGGTATTACGAAAAGTAATGTGATAGCTCCTGTAAAAACAAATTTTCAAGTAATATTTATGTGTATTATTAATACTAATTGTTTAGATATATGGAGGTTTTGTTTTCAAAGTACATCCAGAGGAAGATATGGTGGAGTGGGGGACAAGCTTTGCCCATTGCAGCGGCACTTCTGATTTATATTAGAATGTGTTCGACTCAGTAAACCACAAAATGGATCTTCTGCAAAGTGCTATAAACAATATAATTTTCTTGCAATTACATGACGAAATAAAACGATGGTACTGTAATACATTTCATTTCCAGAGAAAGATTTCAATTTCCATCCCGTATTATTGACATAAATGAAATGTTATGTTTCAGTAATCTTTCCATCCTTTGATGGGATATATATTGCTTTGTGAGAGATTCGAATTGCTATTGAAAATGTTGGCATGCAAATCGTGCCATACTATTTACGCGAAGCGTCTTGTTTCTGTTTCAGTTACCACACTATATGTGATCCACTTTCAATTAGACCGGTGAAGAGTAAACCCCGAGCAATACGTAAAACAATAAAATTTACTTGGTGATCCACATCCATGCTCAAATACAGTTTCCAAGGCAAGTGTGCAACATATGAGATCACCCACTCTTGTGTTTCATTGTAATATCCGGAGGGAAACAACAGATTGAAGGCGGACGGAAAAAAGGAAGAGAAAAGAAAAGTCCTTTTCAACGGCGGTGATGTGACCAGGTCTTATAGTTGAAGGTCACACGGACCAAACCACTCGCGAACAAACGCGTGCATTAGGGAGTCGCACATAAAGGGGTAGACGTTTCATATAGAAGTCCATTGATGCAAATGAAGGGTATTGCCATTTCATTCCGTCAAGCACTACTGCACAACATCATACCAGCGCATGGACAGAATCAATGTAATACTCATTTGCATCAATGGGACTTCTATATGAAGTTACCCTAAAAGGATCCTGTGATATGGATGAGATCAGAATAATGGGCACTGGTCACTCGGAGGAAAACAGAAACTAATTCAAAAAAAACACACCTCCCCCAAGAAAAAATAATATTACCAAGAGTACAATGAATTATTTTTAATTCAAACCCAATTTGGGTGCATGTTTATAAGATGATGCAAGTAGTTAATGCGATGAAACACCATCGAACTAAGTCATTTATACCCTGCTAGGTTCTAGATCACCCGGTGATTTTTAAAACTGCAGCCCCTATTACCTGTTGAGAGAGACATTAGACAACTCAATGCACGCGCGCGGCGGGGGTAAGCGTCTCAAATGCAGCAGACATGGCGTGGATAAGATCCACATGGGCTTATTCCGAGTACACGTTTTTAACTAATAATTACACGACAGAACAGAAAAACCACGCAATTTTGCATTTTCTCAACAAATTGTCACTGAAATGTCGGGGAGAGAGAAAAAATGAAATGCCATCACCTCTGAAGAAAAGAGAGAATTAGTTCTTTGCGCCTCGCACACGTTGAAAACACTGCGCCGCAGTACGCGAATTGCAAATAGGCACTATCAACACACTTTGTGTATTTTTTAAGCTTTTTCTGATTGGCTGCTATTATGAGTGTATTCAGTGGTTGAGAGTACCTGTCGAGGATTTAAGCGTTACCGATTGAAATCAGGCCGGATGCGCGTGGTTGTAAAAAACATCCTATGCACTGGCACTGGGGAAAGGATAAAAAAAATGAACGAATTAATGGTCTTAACCAGTATGTGATGAAAAAACGGTTAGCTAGCGTGACTATCGTGGCCACTAATATTACTTTTGCTGAGGTACAGGGTAACTTTCATGGTCTGCAATATTTGAAATTTAGTAGTGCTACTGAGGATGACCCGTTATATTAAAGGGATTAGCAGCGATATTGCAAGAGAATCGAAAAATGTGGAAATGCATTTGGTGTACCTATAAAATGAGGGATAATGTGATACAATTAAATATAACTGCTTTGATGTAGAAGAAAACAAAACCACCAAATAGTTGAAAAAACAGAATTTTGAGGAAATTGTTCATACCGTCTCCCCAAATGACATACAATGATGACGTCTCAAAATCTACAATAAAACAGCAATTGTGGTATACACAGGCACAGGAATTAACAACAGATCAATAATGTTTGTGCTGGAGGTTTCAAACTGTATGATCATGGTGCATAATCACGCTTAAAATCTGGGATATTCACCGAGAAGAAAGGCTTTTGATCTCAGTCGGAAATTTTGATACGCACGTATAGAAATTAAAGAATCAGATCAAAAGTACTACCTGTCTTTAATACACAGAGATTCAAGCCAACCACTTGCAGGTTTATGTTTGGCAAGCCATGCCAGTAACAAAAAGATGAATTTTGAGAGTTTTTTTTCGATTGTTGAGGGTTAGCAAATCGCTTGCTATGCGAATCCCTTTTAGTATGCGATCCATAGAAACGTGGAAACGTTCAACAAAATATGAATGATCGACCTACATATTTTTGCGCACACATGTAACGGTTGCTGGTAACGCAATCGGTTCCTCGTGTGTGGCAAGTCTATCATAGTCATTTTTGTCATATAATGCTATTTTCTTCTGCAACCGCGCACAGAATCCTTTGAACTGCAGGATATTAGGGAATTATCACCTGTTTATAAGTGGCCCGCAGCTTTCCTTATTGAATCTACTTAGACGGTAGGTTCAAGTTGGAAAAACAAAGCACCAAGGTAAAACATGTCTGTGTTAAAAAGAGAGTATTTCATAAAAATATCTAACTTTGGGTATCTTGCTTGAGCAAAAACTACAAATAATGAGATATGGATGGCCATCATTATATCAAAATCCCTGTTGACTACAGTCAGGGCGCATTACCTCATCAACATTTGAGCGAGATTTTACCTGACCAACAAAAATTCTAGGAGTAAATTCAATTGAACACCTGTTTGATTGTGAGCATTGCAGCGTTCAATTTCACAGGTGCTTTCTATGGATAATCGCAATGTGATATCCCAAGGGGGGGGGTGAAGTGAAGCCATTCAAAACCAGTCGTCCGTGCTGGGCGCTGACATTTTGAATAATGCACGGAATAATTATAGTTGGGTGCTTGTATACACCACATAATGTAAATTCGATACAAACAATCCGACAAAATATCAAGTTGTTTGGATGTGGGTGCTATTGGGTGGTTTTAAATTTTGTCCCTACCATGGCCAAACAACGAATGAAAGACACGTCAGTCGTCTTGATTGTTTAAATAAACACCTCAATGAATCATCTTTTCACCTAGCGCGCATTGCATTATGAGAAAAAAGAGTATCTGAGACAATGAGGCCAGGTGCACTATTATTACACTGCCACCTCTAACACATAATCAATTTGTATCACCTTACCGTTAGTGTTTTTGTATTGTAATGCAAAGCGGCCACCACAGTATGTGGAAGAGCGGAGGCAGCCATTGCTTCTATTGTTGGTACTCATGTTTCTTTGTGGTCGGCAAAACATGCAAGATGATGAATTTCTAAAACTTCGTACGTTTTGCCTCTCTCTTATATAGAACCTCTTTGGTATATCCCGACAGTAGACCTTAGTTTCCAACGAACGTTTTCGATTCGAGTGGACTTTGAACTTATGATGGTCACATTCTGGAGCACAGCGGGATTGGCATGATTGGCGCTCTCATGCACTAAAACCTCCTTATCATTTTCACGGCAAAAGTAAACTTATTCGGTTCTCTTCAAATTGATATTTCAGTTCTCACAAACCTTTTTGTCATGTTACAAATAATTGTCAAATAGATCCAAAAAGGATGGTATCACTTGCTGTAGTTAAAAATGGAGGTCCCTGTGGGGCTGTACGTGTCAACCGCCACATGTAAACAACAGGTTAATCTTTTAACTCCGAGATGCCTTAAGGGGTCTGGAGGCAGTCCATTTTCCATATAGGCTACAGTGTACTATCCTGAAACTTCAAAATACAAATTCTTACAAACTAACGGAATTACAAGTTGAAATAAAATTATTTTGAAAGCATACAATCTGGGCAAATTTACCGACGTTGTTTGTGCTCTTTCTGTGAGTCATTATTGAGACAAATTAATATGCAAAGTTACCCGATTTTAGGCAAAATTCGCCCATTTTGGAAAATAACTCCCCACACAATAAATATTAAAGAAACATGGTGCATGGATATTAATCGCAGTTACATACCCTACATACCTGCCGATGGTTTGGGAGTCCGACTTTGAATTGCGGAGATATTGTTCAACAAATTTCAAATTCTAAGAAATTGCCGAGAATTCGAGACTCTTTGAAAATCCATATTTTGTAAACAGGTGGTTAAAGTATTCTTTCCTACAAATCGATTTTGAATGATTTTTTAACTTTAGCCACTTTTTTGAAATTTACCCACTCCAGACCCCTTGACACATTTTTGACTATACACTAAATTTTAATAATCCAAGTGGTTGCTGTACAAAATCACAACTGTATCTTTTTAGGTTTGTGAAAATGATCTCATTGAAAATCTTTAAAGTACATAAAACGAATGACATTTTCTCTTTATTGTTGGTAGTAGGAGGAAATGAACATCCGATAAAAATATGCTAAGAAGCAAATGAAAACGGAAAGTTTAGCTCGTGGATTGAATAAGCTCGAGGTTTTTCGTTTTAACAAACACCGTGAGGTAACACTCCTGGCAGATCACATCAACTTATAGTTGAAGTTGAAAAATCATGTTCGTCGAGGTATTTTTTTTTCAGATCAACGGTGTGATTGAGGGTGTGTTTTTAATGTTGCGTTCTTAATTCTTTAAAAACAATTTTTTACTTTTTTTACGTTTTTTACTTTTTTCATATTTCTAATAATTGCCTTTAGAAAGGTTTACTTAGCCGATGCCAGAGACAGAACAGCGGGTAACACTTGAAGTGTCCCTTTCTGCGATTGGTATAAAACAACATCTGCTGAAGCACAGACAAGGTTTAGGGCCTTGCATTAGACTTTTAATTCATCCCCAAAAATGTGTTCAAGTTTTCCCCGTAGATGGGTAACTTCAACTACGATATAAACCTTGGATTACGTCAACGATAAAGTCTCAAATCACTTAACAACAAAGAGCTTTAGCCTTAGGTAGAAAGTCGCTCCAGTTAAGTGGAGATTGATAAGACACCTAGTTTTGATGTCAATCGTCAAAGCTAAATGGGACTTTTATCTCAGATAAATTTCTGAAGTGATAAATCTTCTGATCCGGCTAAAAGGCTCCGAATCTTAGCCAATGACATGCTGGTATTCACATCTTAAGTCGATTGCATTCAAACACCTTTATCGGTATTCCAGCGGTGTAACTGGATAATAAGGGAGCTCACTGAGGAGAACACGCTCATTTGCAACTGATGTCCAAAGACTGGTCGTTAAAAACCTTCCCAAATGAAAACCCTTCTGGGTCAAAGATTGAAACAGGAAAATAATGAATAACATACTCTGACGGGATATTCAAATTTGTAGGTTCGAAAGATGTTCATAAATCATCGATGTACCACTGACAAACATAAAACCCTCCTCTGTCAAGAAGTTTATGGTAGATTATCTGATTATGATGGTATTCAGATATTGTATTGAATTGCCTGTAACCACAGCTGCTAGCATTCCACTGAAATAACCGGATAAGGAAGACGCTAGCCGTCGAGATCAAGCACATCCTTTGCACTTACTATTCATGGGTTGGTCGCGGGCAATACTTGTGATTCATAGCCTCTTCACAATCAAATGGAGATTTTGATATCATCTGAACTTGGCTTAAGTATGGGATATGTGTCTAATCTTGCCTCCAGATTTGATCTATAAAATAATTCTGGAAGATTTTTTAGATTTTGTATCTCACAGGCATTACAATGCTGTAACCTATGGAGTTAGGTACTGCAAGATGTGCTTATATTATTCAAATTTTGAAAAGGAATAACAAACCCCAAGAGAACAAACTGTTGGTAGTAATAAGACTTGGTGGAAGCTGATTACAGTGGTCTTTCGATGCTCAGTTTAAAGAGTGTTTGATTCTTGTTTGCACGAATCTAATTTTGCTAGTATTATAATACTATTTTGTTAAAATTTTAAATTTGTAAACTTGGTATATAGTATATTTATTTCAGATCAAATGTCAACACTTGTACTGTAATCAAATGTCAAAAATGTGACCAAATGTCCAAATATAACTAATTGACATATCCACAAGGTATCACAATATCAAAATAGGTAAATCAAATGTCCACTGGGTGGGTCAAATATCCGCACAGAAAAAAAATCCACTAGGAAAACAAATGTTGTAAGAATATATTTCATTTCATTTACATAAGTCTTCACTTATTTTGAAGTGATGAGTTCACATGAAAATGTCCTGCTGCATCATGCGAGCCGGGATGTAGTCTTGCATTCGTCTGAAGAAACTCTGACGTATTTGAGGAGTTATCACGACCACCTACACTCTGCGTTAATGTTGCCAACTAAATATGCTGTTATGTTTTAATGACCAATGCCACATTTTTTGTATCTATCTGTTATGTTATGCTCCAGTGATCACGATTTTCTTTATGTGGATATTTGACTTCCCTATTGACATTCGAATTATCTATTGTGATATTAATGTGGATGACGTTCTTTTTCCGTTATCCTATTTTGTGGACATTCGGTTCCTTACATTGTGGACATTTGACCTAAAAACCTTTATATTAATTTTAATCAATGGGAATACTGGAATAAAAATACTAAGAAAATTAAGCTTAATAAAATCGATCAATCTCTTGGCTAATGGTTTTGGAGACCACTTTATTTCCTCCTTCACCATATTGTATTAGTTAAAACGGTAGCTTCTTTATCTGTTAAACTCGTCAACACTTAGCGCTAATATGATGTTGCGGTGTGTCGTGTCCTAGTTTTGAAGTTCTGCTTAAAAGCAAATGCCTATGGCACCAACATTATGTCTATCATTTAGGCAGGCACAAGAACACTCTTAGCGCCCCATTTCTATATTTTGGTGTTTCATTTCAGTAACGCATGGGGTACAGTTCCTCATTGTTCCGAAGGTTCAAATCTGTAATCCTCCGCATTTAGAAAGGGTAGCCTTTTGCTGAAATGAAAGTGGAGATCTTAATACTAAGATTATTTAGCATATAAAATGGTAATTGTTGTGTATTGTGGTTTTTGGTCTCCCTCCCTCCTCTTTTTCCTCAAGGTGCTTGCTTTGAACACCTATAAATATTGTAAATGTATATTTGGTATTTCGACGCTTGAGGTCAAAGGTTAAAGTCAGCGGTGATCCAAATGTCAGATTTGCTATTTGTTATAAGAAAACAACAAACCTTTCCTTACCTATCAGTGGCACGTCATCCAATAAAGTTAGGCTATCAACGCAGAAGCAATAAAAACAACTAGATAGTTTGTCTCTTTTTTTTTTTGACAAGCACGTTTTTTTTTTCCGTATACGTAGCATGAGGATATAGCTCCTTTGCATTCATATTTCTTGATTAGTATTTTGCTGATTTTTCTACAGCAAACAGGATGTGTTAAACCAGCTCTTTAAATCTACTCCTTCTGGAGGTAGGTCTATATGGATCCAGTTTGTATGAATTCGTTAGGGTGATACGAATGAGCCTGCGGCTTGGTCGCAATCGTCTATTAATTGTTTTAACAACATTCGATAAAGAAATATATCATGTTTACAGGAACACAAATTCTCTCGCTTCGTTTTTGTTCAATTTGGGTTACTAATTTTTGTTTTTAAAGTAGAATTATTATCTAGAACCCAAGTTTTTTGAATACTGTGACAGATAGTTTACTACGTTGTGGAATATTTATAGAAGTTAACTTTTATTCCTCTCGTGATTATAAATGTGCAAATCATATATCAATGATGCTTAAAAAGAGTGTTGTCTGGTCAATAAAAATTTGACAGTAGAAAATATATTAAAACTTAACAAAGAGCACTGCCTCATTTGCAAATAAGGCTGTATATTTGAAACCGCGTTTCAAAACCATCGTGGCTCAGTTAGTAAACAGTTTTATCGTACATAGGCTTTGGTACACTGATACACCTGTTGGGTTAGACATAAATTTATGTAGGCCTTTGAAACTTCAAACAATCATTAGCAATACTTGAAGACCACCAAAAGGTTTTTTTTTTTTTCAAAGTAACAACGGAGATGATTTCTTGAGGATACCAAAATTTCTCTTATTTTTTAGCAAGTAACTTTATTGCAGACATTAATTAGAATGTTTGGAAAAAGGTTTAATTTGGATACAAACAATATAGAAAAGGGAAACCCCAACAAAAATTAAATAGTGTTTTGAATTTTAGTCAGCTATCCTAATCGACTCTATAGAGATGCATGCTTTGACTGCTTTTTTTGATCGCAAAAAGCAAAAAAAATTACTAATAAATCAAATAATTGACATTATAAAGACGGAGTTCGTTTTTCTCGGGGGGCTTTACCTCTCTTAATCTACATGAAAAAAAAGATTATTAGAGAATCTTGTGAACGGGGGCGAGGGTGGGAAAAAACTATGTATCATTGTGAATTCTCTTCATTCTTAACAGGAAAACCACGAAAGGGGTTTTATGTCGCATATAGTTTCAAATCAATTGACAGCCGGTGAGGAAAAACAAATCAATTAGCGTCGTCCATGATTTTATCCTGCGACCTTCGAATCTCGAAAACCGACGCTCTATTAACTGCACTAAGGAATCATTGGGAAGTGTAGTGATATTGGTAATTGAATTTAAAGGGCTGTCAATTTATGTTATGAGCGTATTTGTGTTAAAAATGCCTTTTTGTTTTCATGGTTGATTTCCCATGTGACTTAAGTTTTCTTTCTCCGTTTCGAATGCGATTCTGAAATTATTTCCAAACTTTATTTTAAGCTTCTATTATATATGATTTGCGTATTTTCTATTATTCACGGCTGACAAGCCCGACTTGTACAATTCATTTTTGAAACCTAAAATTGACAAAATCTTAAGGATCATTTTTTTTCTCGAAACCTGTCATACAGAGACAAACCTAATCCTACTCTAAATGTATAATGGGACATTACTTCTCGAAATTGATATTCTAGTGCATTAGGTAATCATATATTCAAATGTTACACAATTATCATGAGATTTGTCTAATACTTATATTGTCTATGAGCAAATGTTTTCTGAATTAAGTGCTTTCAGATACAGCCTTAAAAAGGTAAGACATCAAATTGTTTGTCAGAAATAGTATCATGTCATGATAAGAGAAAGAGCTACATTTCTGTTTCAAAATCAACATTGGTTGTACAAGTAATATGGAATTTGTCCCAATAAACCAAGAGTCTACGAGCAATTTCTGTTCTAATTGCTTGTTTTCAGAAGATGATGCCATTGTCAAAGTCTTATTGAGTTGTAGGAAGTACAGAAATCCATGCATGCCCTGTTGAAGTGTCTCCTAATCTTGAATGCATTCTGATACATGGCGTTTGGTGGGCAGGGAGGAAGGCTTTGCTAGAAACACGTAATATCGACCCAGAGGTAAAAGTTTACGCTTTTCGAGTTGGTATCTACATGAATAAGTTAGGCACTGTGTTTTAGATCTGGCAACAAAAATGATTTTTTTATCGTCTGACAAGGGTTGGTTAGCGACATAGATTACGCACAATTGTACAAGTGCAGACTTTTTCTTTCTTCTTTCTTAACTAGCCATGCAACGTCCAGGTGGTGTATCCGTACTGTTTCTTTTTTTCTTTGCTGTATCACTAGAGCTCCTGCTTATACGGACTTTTTTTTTTAACCAATAGTGACCAAACTTGGCCGAGAGGTCAAATGTCACGTAGGGATCATTTGGATCAACAACGTTAACTGTGCACAAATTTGAAATAAAAAAACATAAGCTTGTCACCAGCTTGGTGCTTCAGGCGTGGTACTTTGTGAAGTGATTTGAAAGAATAAGACAAAAATAATACTAAATATTATAATCATAATCATCATAATAAATCATAATCATCATAATAATAATAATAGTAGTATAGTAGTAGTAGTAGCGCTTTACATATTACATACAATTAAGCGAATCAGTCCTTTGAGAAAGAAAGCGAGACAGATGCCTCTTTGATGCTAACAGCGAGTGGTTTTCCAGAGTTTTGCACACAAATTGAAAAACCTTAAGCTTGTCACCAGCCTGTGTTTTCGGGCGTGGTATTTTGGACTGGTTACAATCCGAGGAAGAGCAAATTCGACCGTTCTGTGTCTTCAGAATCTGAGGTGTTTTATAATTTTAGGACTTTCTTAAGGTATATTTGTGAAGTGATTTTAAAGAATAAGACATAATCTTGTATTTCATTCTATCCTTAAGTTAAAGGGGCAACATGCTGTATAGTCTATGATGCTCTTTTGGTGGCGCCAAGTCGCTTAAGATTCAGCTTTCTTGCTCTTTAAAGTAAGCGTAATCGATACGGGACAAGTCCAACCAGAGCTAAAACAGCATGATATCAATTCTCGTATTATCCCGGCTTATATGCGCCACTGAATGCTGATGTGGAAATTGACGCTTTTGAATATGTCACTGATCTTTTGTAGACAACTCCAATGGAAGCATACAAAAACGACCAACCGATTTTTTTAAACAAATTTACACCATTTGAGTATACAAGAAATGTCACAGGCCTGATCTGTTTATCAGGTAATTGCCCCGACGCGGGTTGTCTTTTAATAACATAAACTCTGGGTTTTTTCCCTTCCTGATTCATCTGCAGTTTGTTTGATGCATCCAAGTGTTTTATAATCGGACAACAGGAATAGGATGTCCTGTAGAGCACGATGACAATTTCTCGGTGTCATTGGAGTATAATTCAAGATAGCTCAAATCGAGGTAATCGCTCGACCCAGTGTATGCTCATCCATGCTTATAGGCGTGCGTTCGAGCCCTGTGGGATTCAGCTATCTTGTATTTCCTTGGACAAGAAATTACCCGCTTAGTTGTCTCGATTTATCCATGCGATATTTGGGGAGCTGGTCCCCGGCTGCGATGGTTATCTCTATGTAAGTTTGCTGATAAGGGAAGGCGTTGATCCCGATCTGCTGCAATCCCTTGAAATGATGCTAATGGTTTATGGTATGGTTGGGCCACAGTGATCAGCGGTCATTTGTGAAAGCGCTTAAAGGCCACTAAGCATAAGGCGCAATATAAATCGCTGCTATTATTATTATTATTAAAATTTAAATAGGACATCTTGTGGACTTATTGTTATGAGTCCTTCACAATTCTCTTCCAATCATAGCTTGCTTGACAAAGAAATCGTTGCAGTACCACCGTTACAAACGGCATCGCCTAACAGTGGTGTGTGAACTTAACCCGTTTAAACCTTGAGTCTATCTGTCTATACCTGTGGTACTTAATGATACCCTATAAAAATAAAACCATGCGAAATTAAACTATCGAAATATGGAAATACCAATTGATTCAGGGATTCCAAATTTTCGAATTTAAATCAATCCAAATATAAAATAAACGTACTTGATACACATAAATTTAGAGAGCCTGCACTTTTGAATTTTGTTATCATGGTGTGTTTGTATCCTACTGACAAAGCAACGAGCATTCAAAATAGCTCTATTTTCTGATATATTTTGAAATATTGTTTAAATGTAAAACTTCTAGAAATAACGTAGGCCTATACACTTATATTTCATTTTATTTAATTCAGTACTCATCGAGAGATACAACAAATATTGCACACGTGATACTAAAAGCAAAAAAATATACACATAAGTCATTGTAAAACATCAGATCAGAATTAAATCGGCAACAATGGAGGATTGATATACAACCGGAAATTGAGTACTAAGGATAACCCAAAAAGCCTTTGTATAAACAAAAAGCTTAATTCCATTGGGGTCCTTATGTAGATAGAAGACAAAAATATAGAAATAAATTTACAATGTATAAAATATTAATTATACCATAATTAAAAAAACAACCACACAAACAAAAACACTTTACATCTCTCTCAATGGGATATAACGATTACACATTTTCACCCATTACTTTTCCCAATCGGATTTACGGAATAGAATAATAATTACCATAAAAGGTGAACTGTTCAAGCACAGGGGAAAAGTCAATCCATGCTTGCAGGCATACATAATTCAATCCTATTTATTTCACTTCCGATTGATAAAGCATACATACATATTCAAATCGTGTGGTAATTCACTGATGTTTATTTAAACTAGAGTTTAGCATGAATTTCAGTTGTGGTAACTTGGGGGCGCCACTGTTATAGTGCCTTTGCTATTAGGGCCTGTTTATTCTCATAAAAAAAATTTTTTTTTTTTTAAAATAAACAAGAAATGTACAGATACCGAGCTTACTTTGAAACACTTAATTCTACATGTTGGTTATATAAAGTGTTTTGTAACTATTTGACTATAATAATAATACAAATTTACTCAAATTAATATTGATACTTCGATTAAGTATATAGTATAATAGAAATTGAATCCTTAGACTTCATTTAAAACTTTCATATGTTATTTAAAGCTTATTAAGTTTGCAGAGACATTGAATTCATCACTGTTTTAGAGCTAAATATATTTCTTTTTACCATAAGGAATAAATGGCCGTGGGTTTGAGAGAAGCAGTAGCAATGCAAAATATAAAATGCTATTCATTGTTATTGATTTAAATGGTTTTCTTTGAATTTCCAATTGAAGATGGTCTTCATGTTATAAAACAAAAATGCCACCTGCTTAAGAAAAACAATTGGAAACACAGGTGAATTATCAGCTATACACTGTTAGAATTTCCGTCAATTAAGAAAAAAGACAATTTTCCGTAAATGTTACGGAAAATCTGTTTTTTGAAACAATAAAAATAAAAAAAAAAAAATATAAAAATGTTAAATTTCTGGCAGCAATAATTTCCGGCCTTTTTTTTTTCCTTCCGTAATTTTCAATTGTAGCGGAAAATTCTGTTAAAATAACACTTTTTCCCATAATATGAGACAAATTTCTGTAAAATTACTGTCAAGTTCCGTTAATTGACGAAATTTGTAAATTTACCCCCAAAAAGTCTGGAAATTCTGCTTCCAGAAATTTCCGTAATTTACACTTTTCTAACAGTGGAATGTTCTATTACGTATATTGAAAGTAGACGACGTGCGATATACCTATAATGAATTTACAATCAGATACTACTATTAAGATTTGGGTCAGAATTGAATAGCACTTACGGTTTGTATACTAAAACTATGAAAAATTCCATTAGAGAAAAAGAAATTTTCCCAATATAATTAAGACAGAATATTATGAATACTGGTGCTAATCCAGGCCAAAAATGCTGATTCGACTCTTTTAGGCAAATCATAGGGATTGGGCCCCGGGCGGTATCAGGATAATTTAAGATACGTGTAAACCGCTAATGGTAACGCAATTTATTGGTTAAAGCCCCTACTTTTCGTTAATTTTTAAAAACTCCTTATGAGTGGCAGGCCCCTTGTTACCCCTCTCCTCATTTCGGGGCGCCGCACCCTGCCTTGCGCAGCAAATTCTGCAATGTTAAGTCGACGATTTGCGGAATTGTCATCTAAAAGAATCCTTCGTGGCATAAGTGAATTTCTGTGTTGTAGAGCTCAGTACCCACCCCCCCCGAATTTTCGGTCCTTGTCAACACTTGAATTTTAGCACTTGACGAATATTAAGTTTACCATTTACTAGGACTTTCGTGACCACCACCCCCCTTCAGGTTTTCTCCCCGGCTTGCTAAAACCCCGCCCTGTTTTGGTGCCAAATTATTTAATGTAATTGTTCATTGACATGTTCCGCTCCCTTTAATCCAAAAACAACAATCCACCGGGGGATAGGTAAGATATGGTACCCACCCCTCCGGAAGAGAATACCAACATGCCTAACACAACACAGAACATCACAGACACTTGGTTTGGTACCAATAGATAGCTATGGTCTCCTCTTTCCATTGATACCAAAATTAGAACCACATGCCTTCATTACGTACAATGACGTTCCATGAAGTTCGCAGGTCTCAAAACTGCCATTTCCCATAGACACACACAGTGAACTTCAATGCTTTCGCCAATAGGTTAGGAAAATTAGATTTGCATGCGGTTTTGACTCTACTTTCTGGCAAACGACTAGGTTTATATAATGACAAAAGAGCATTTTAGAGGCAAGGTAAGTGTTTGAGAGTCGCTAAAAGGGCGAAATATCATTTTCCCACTATTTCAGCCATATATATCGCGAGTGAACAGGAAGTCCCGATTTCAAATTGGTGTTCCAAATTTCAAATTACGCCATGAAGTGTGTGATGGGTCGATTGCCGGTTGCCATGGCACAACGGTATCAAAATCCGGCTTCAATGGTTCACTGCGTATTTTTTCCCCCTGCACAGTCCAACCCCAAGTTTCGTCCACATAGCCTTGTTGTTATTTATTACGTGCCGTTCCAAAACATTCTAGTGTTAGCCAATCAGAGGCCTTACGTTACGTGGTTACATGGAACCAGAGCAAAAATTGACATGAATTTTTAAAACTTTAATGACATGGGCTACAATTGATTGGTACATGTATATACCACTCGTTAGGAATTATAAAAATCACTTCAAAGTTCACTGCTTCCGACCCCCTATACCCCTCCTCTTAAATTAAAATATTTACTGAAGATGTTTTTTTTTTAACATTAATCACACTGTATAAACGTTAAATAACGTTTATGCTAAATAAGGATCACGATATAATAGAGTTATCAACCCCTCTTTCAACAGTACCACCATGAAATACTTTGGTATATCCAAGAAGGGGGCATTTTTGGCACATCCTAAAGACCAGCGTTAATTGAAATATTTTTTCGATACTGTTACAAGTTGGTACAAGTAATGCCTCACAACTTGCAAGTCTGGGTGCAATCATGCTAAGAACAGGATCATATTTACCACGACGAATCTGATGGAATAAAATTGCACTTTATTCAATGACATTCACCATCCCTGGCGTTTGATGACATTTCTACATCTATTTGACAGAATCATGTCAAGACCAGCAATTGATAACAGCCTCATTATTTTAGTAATAACAAGCCCAATACCCGGCCGCCACGGTAACGATATTTGTATCGGATGTCGTTAAAAGTCTACAATACATTTTCTGGAAATTAATCATGGATTTAAAGATTAAATTTAAATATTTAGTAGAATGCACAGCTCTAAATATAAAACTAACGAGACAGTACATTGGTGAGAGGCTTTATGTTTGAACAACGATGCCTAATTAATTGCGCTAGTTCCAAATTATTGCCCCAAATTTGCATGGAATTGGATTTGGTCGACGTCCAGTATAGGTCAGAGTAATTATAAACTTTGATACTTTGCTCTGCTGTGAGCTCTCGTTCTCCCTTGCCAGTTTCTTTGTACTATAAACTTTTCAGGATAACCCATTATCCCCATCATTTTCATTTTGTGTTTCAATCCAATCATTGAATCTCTTGAAACTGATATTCAATGCGATTATGATATGAATGGTTCCAAAATTATTACAACCCTTTCGCTGACGACTTCTGCTTGATAACAGGTAACAAGAGATCTCATCAGAGGCTTATAAGCAAGATATCTGATCAAACAAAGTCTATGACTCTGAAAATTAAGCCTTCCAAGTGCAGATCTCTGTCTATCTCTCGTAGTGCAGCTACTAATATTTCTTCTATATACTTTGTTTGCCAACGATATCAGCTGCATTGACAAAAAGCCCCACAAGTTCTTGGGATCTCTTGTCACCTTCAAAAATAAACCATCTGAGGTATACGAGTATATCAGGCAGAAGATCATCGAGGGACTTGAAAATATTGATAATTCTCTTATCAGAAATGAATTTTAGTTGAGAGTTTATGCAGAATATTTCCTTCCCTCTCTTCGTTTTCATCTTACTGTTAATGACATGTGCCAAACTCATATTGACAGTTTTGATGCTTACGTCAACCACTACCTTAAATCATGGAGTGGGTTATCAAACCCTGGTACTGTCGCGTTTTTACACATGCCTAATGGTCTTGGTATCAACAGGATCGCTGACATTTACCTTGAGAGTGATGCTATGGACCACATTTCTTCTCGTATTAAGGGGGACTATTTGGTAAATCACTGCATAGACTCTAAACGTGAGAGAGAAAACCAATGGACTAGGAAACTATATGTGTCCGTTAAATCTGAAGGCATTTTCAATTGACGCTAAGGAGACAATCCCTAAAATGGTGTCCAGAATATGGCCAAGCAGTCCCATTAAAGTCGACTCATAGATTTCGAATTAATTTTTTTGGGGACTAATGAAAAATAGTCACCTAGACAAGAGTAGTAACTCTAAAATGCACAATTCCGAAATTTGAGATAATCGATTTGTTCGTTTTGATGCGTAAACATTTATGTGTAGATTACATCCCACATTAGTAAGCTGTGTATAACAAAAATCCGGACGGAATTTTATTAAAAAAAGTTGGATTTTCTATATGAAGGAATTCGATTTAAGCTTAGCATTTCACACAGTGATTAGTATATGGACAAGCATTATGTAGCATTCAAAAAAACACGATTTTTTTGGAAATTGAGGCGCCCTCCACAGGAAAATCTCTGAGAATCGGCCTTTAATACTAGCAATCTGATTATTGGGGCAATCATGCGAAGTCTCTGCTCGTTCACGGTCGATTTTGGACTTACTTTCAGCAGAAGACAAGGAAGAGTGTTGTTTTTAACCTCCCTACAGGGATCTCTAAATTTCATATCAATTCTTTGACTGACACTCTCAATACTAAGGTTAATCTTAAAAGAGATGGGGAAAAGCTTTGCGTGATAAGTGCAACTTGTGCTCTAATAGAGCCACCCTCCACTATATCTTAAATCATTGTAAAGTTTCTTTGGAGCAAGGGAGATTTACTTGGCGGCATAATAACATTCTCCGATACATTTATAGAACAATCAAACTGGATTCTCCCAAAATGATTCTGAAAACGTATAATTACACGCGACGGGGAGATCTGTCCGGTTCTAGTTGGGGGAAAACATCCACCATTCCTATTAGTTGTATTGTCACCAATCTTATCCCCGACATATGTCTGTTTTGGGAAGGGTTGAAAAAAAGTTTGCATTATTGAGTTGACTGTCTCATTTGAACTCAACATTAAGGAAGCTCGCCAAAGGAAGATAGATAGATATACTCACTGCACTTGTTTCTGATATTGAGAGTAATGGCTTTAAATGTAAATATATTGCATTAGAAATTGTGAGTCGTGGGTACATCTCTCCGGACAATATAGCCAGGATAAAAGAAATTTTGAAACTTACCAAAAGTGGGCCTCAATTAAAAAAGTTCCGGGATAACATAAGTAAGCTTGCCATTCTCTCATCCGTCCATATTCATGGCTAAATTCCCCCAATTATACAACAAAACAACAAACCACCCCCCCCCACCCATGCACCTCTGAATATTTAGCTGTTTCTTAATCTTGTATATTTTATCTGGGCTGGTTCCAGAGTTGTTATTGTTTAAGTATTGCTCTGCGTATCTCCATCTCCTGGAGCACAGATCTGGACTTGTGCTTTTTAATGTTTTCCCCTGTTATTATCTGGATATATTAATGAAGTGGTGTGAAATAAAATTAATGTGCTTTTTTCATTATGTTATTTTTTCTGTAAAAACATGAAAATCAGTTTTTGCCGCCTATTATTAGATTGAAAGCCGTGAAACTAAGCTATTAGCACAGCTGCAAGCAATATGATACAATTTTGTTTTGATTATTTATATTTTAAGACCCAAATGCGTACAAATCCATCCATTTCTAATAGTGCAGTTCTCCAGATGCTGCTTTACACAGACGCTCGTATTCATCAATACCATACATGATCTAGTGTATTTTGTCAAAGATTATTGGACCTTTATCTGTAACGCAATTTTAATAAATCAGTCTTCTTTTTACATAATCGCACTAATCAATGGCTCAATCAACAAGCAATAGGTACATTCAAATATACTGAATACGTGATGTGTTTTGTAAATATGTTGCAGCACAAGAACACTTGTAAATACTCAATCATTCAACAACGTGCGTCAGTGATACCTTTCCGAAATGCTCCAGGTATATGTCATATTTTGTTTGACAAGTACTTGACTGCTGTGTATTGCCGCTAGCGCTTTGTTGTAAAAGAAACGGTCGTGCATGTTGATATTAGAGCCAGCACTTGCACGGTAATTATAAGAACATCGCATTCTATGCATAGGAAGATTTCGTTCAAACAGCTACGGTTTTTGGAAGTTCCTAAATACAAGGAATATCGTCAGAGTGATACGTGAATGAAACAAGATCAATTATTCGTTTGCCTACTGAAAAAGGAATCGAAGCCATAGCAAAGGGTATGTAATCGGAAGTTACCTTACGGCGTACAGGAAAGTATCAACAAGTTGGCGACAACAAATCAAAACAATGTCTTTCAAACTAACCCATGTTCACTGTTTACCTGAAGAATACATTCCCCGAGGAGTTTCCTAAAAGAGATGTCTTATGTCAACGAATTCTAACAATGTGTGTCGTGCTAGTCTCCGACGCTTCCTCCATAACCTGCTTGACAGCGGTGTAGTTGTTTACGCAATAAACTCGGCAAGCGTCGAATCCATCACAAGCTTATTATTCATATACACTTCAAGTAACTCATTTACACTTCGAGATGATGAAAGTTGAAGGTCGGCCACGGACACCCTGTATGAACCCTAAACGGCCTGCTTTTTCGCAACGAATGAATTATGCCATATAATTTATTTCTGATAAATGATACGTGCAATAGAATACTAGACAATTGTTTTGGACTTCTGCCAAACACAACAAAAATGACAGCTAATGAGCAAAAATTGACAACCACCTAGGATTTGAACCTGGGACTTCCACCACCCCACCGCGTGGCCGCTCTAATGAGCCAAAGAAGCACATGGAAAAGTGCACTTACATTAATATCTATAGGTCTCCATGCAAACCCCACTTCGTCTAACATCCTCTAATCCAAAAGGCTAGAAAAAGCAGTTTTAATTGGAAATCACTTCTGAAATGACAATTGTATGTACACCTAGATAATAAGAAATATTAAACATGTGGTTAATAAATGCTAGTAAATATGTTAAACAACACACAACTAAGATGACAACCAACAAGAAGAAAAAATCGACTGAAACATCTCAACTGCTGAAACGCCTGAACTGAAACGCATTCACTGAAACACTTCCACAGAAACGTCTTACCTGAAGCGTAGCAACTGAACTGAAACATCTGAACTGAAACGTTTATTTATATTTGAAATTTAAAAAAAAATCAGTTGTCTTTTAATTGTACTGTTACAAGTTGGCATCAATTATTGTCTCACAACTTTGTACTTTTACGGCAAGCATGTTCTAAAAACAGGATATATTAGAAAAAAACACTTCGCAAGATAACGGTGGAGGAAGCAATTACGCTGATACAAGGACATCCCATTCCTGTGTTTAACACGTTCAATTGAAAGAATGATTCCTGCCTCAATTAGTTTTCTTTATACCAAGGGGAGTACCTTAGACCATGCTAACGTTATATTGTAATCGGATGTCGTTAAAAAATCAATTCCTGACTCCAAAATACATTTCCGTAATTAATAATAATGTATTTCAAAGACGTACGTAAAATCCAAAATATTTTGTGGGTCCAAATGCATTTAGTAAGAACTCTACATCTAAACGTATGACAGACAGTAATTGGTGCCAGAGGCGTTATGTTGTGAATAATCACACCTAATTGAATACTTTAGTCCAATTATCACACTGGATTAGATTTTCTGATGTCAGTTAGAAGGTGCAGAGTAATTTTGCACTCCAAAAATTCATTCACATGGAGTTAAGATACGGTTGCTCTGTATTTGGTTTCCTTATTTAAGCCATCACCCGTCTTTAACATTTGTTAGTTGGCCAAGAGCATTATTAGTTCATATGGCTGATAACAAGCTTATTTTTTTCAAGAATATGTGTAGAATAACATACTAAATGTTCCCGAGAATCCAACTTGTGGAACTTTACAAATCCAAGATGGCGTCCAAAATGGCCGCCGAATAAACCTGCAGAATACATTCAAATAGTGCACCATACCTGTTGTATCAGTCCTGAACTTCATCAGATCACTGCTCAATTCCTTCGCACCATCGCTGGTGCTGTGTTATGACATGATTAGTGGCCGCTGCATTCATTGCACATCGAAGCGCAACGAATCCAAACAACTTTATGGTATATTGTTACAACCATCAGGTGTGCACCCACGTGATTCTATGTTAAGCAAGGTGCCAGATGCAACATGCAGAACCATTGCTACAGGCAGAAGTGCTCCATCTTGTAATCGCCACCCCATTCAGAATATATACAATTAGAGACCGGGAGATCAAGTTGGTTGGAACTTTGAAGGTTTTGACCGTGTCTTGCGTTTCTTGTAGCAGGAAGCATGTTCTTAAAGACTATGGCCGTAGCCTAGGAGTAAATGCTCCCGTCTTTCAATCAGCGAGCGGAGTTCATGTTGCTTCAAAGCCTCTGCATAGGATCCATATTGATTTCCCACATTATGCGGCAAGCACGTTTCAGAACGAGCTCCATTTGGCCACTCTGATGTTTTGGGAAACTACTGTGCAACAAAGGGGAAGCATATTTCAACACAGGGCGCACATACATTTGGTAAGTCGCACATAGATCCTTCACGGAGGTCTGAAAGCGCTTCAAAACATATAGCACATACATTCTTTGAGATACTTCGATATCATCTGGCTAACTTACTCCTCCAACACAACTAAGGTTATTTTGAAGCGTCACACCAAGTAGTTTCGTGTTGGCTGTCTTATTAATGGGTTCACTGTTAAGAACTGTAATTCGAGAAAAAATTTGGTTCCTTCTTTAGGGTACATGCATTATAATGGATTTTATTGGAGGAGCACATGATTTTCAATTCACCCCGCACCAAGTTTCGGTTCGCTTTCAAATGGAAATTTGTCATGACTTTTGCTACACTCTCTAATACTTATACGTGCCGATGTTATTTCTCAGTTGACCGAGATTGAGTTTCAAACTGCATGATATTTTTGGGTTATCATAACGTCTGATATGTTGGTTTAGGTAAGGACTGATCGTATTATAAACCATGAAGCCTTTGAGACCATTTTTTGTGGACCCTCTTAATTGTACTAAATCAGTTGTAAGAAAAGAGGCGTCTTTTTTGCAATTAACCTACATTCACCGCGCAGTAATTCGCGGCAATATATGTGTAACAGCTGTTGCTTTGAATTACTACTCAGGTCTTAATATATCAAGATTGTTTGAGCTAATTGAAGCAATGTACCATCTGGTGTTTCATCTCTATCAGTTGCAATTATATTCATAATAGAAGGTCTAAATATGTTTGTTTGCCGTAACGGTCGTTATTTTAGATTAACTTCACAATGTTTTACAATAAAATGAATATGGCATAGCAAAGATTTTTTTTAGTTGTTTGTTTATTTTTTTTTATTTTTTGTGTGCTGGTACAAAAATAATTGCGAATGAAAATCATGGGTCGGTCGGTAGCCTTTTTGTGTTAATTTTGAGTCGGCAGGTTTTTAGCGTGGGTCAGGCTACGCCAAACTTTTGTGTTTTGCCTAATCATTCGTCTAAGCTGTGCTTCCCTATACGTGCAGAATGTGAGTCTCCTAGATCAGGCCTTATTAACATGTCATTACAACAAATTGACGGACATCCTCCACAGCACACATACTTGGTGTAGGGAAAATGCACGTAACCGACTTGTTAAGGCAGTATTCCCCACCGAAGCCTGTTTGGATATAGCATATTTACAGAATGTAAATTACATTTATTATATTTCTATTAATACCAAAATATTATACTTTTGTAAAAAAAATAATGCAGTGGTACCAGCACTTCCCAAATCAGTACTTTTGAACCTCACTGCCTACAGGGGCCGAGGTGGTGCCTATAATTAGGCCCTGCTATCTTCAATTCACAAGTATCTGTCAGATAGTTGCTTTCGACCCTTCGAAAAATTCGAGCCAAATTTCAAAACAATCTGAACAGTTTTTTCACTTGAGGTACCTATGCAATATTCATAACAGATGCTAATAACCCCCGCTCTGTCCAGGCGTGATCACCTAAATGCATACACACTCGCACCGGTTTCAGAGGTGCGTGTGTTATGCACTACTTCCCTATCACCGGAGCTCACCGGCGCGCGGCGGTAATTGGTTGAGAAAAATAGACTAGTATATGGCATCATCCTAATTACAGTTTGTCACTGCTCGCGTGGAAACTTGTAATATAGTTGGTAAGTGGTGAATGTGTGTTTCCTAGATCAGGCCTTATTTACATATATTTTTAAGTGCGGAATGTGGTCTCTCAGATCAGACGCTATTGACATGGTCCGATCGCAATAGCCTCGTCCCCAGGGATCACAAATTTTACCGAAAGTGGTCAAAATGTTGGTATCAGAAAAAAGGCTACTATTTTTCTCGTTTACTCTCTAAAATCTTAGGGCTAACGATGTTTGGTTTTGATGTTAGGAGCAAAAATATGCACCATTTTGGTCGACTAATATTAATTGTACACAGTACTATATGGGGATTACAATTACAAGCTCTCTCTTCAAAATGTCTTGAAATTTCGGCACGAAACTTTACAGATGGGGTTTTATGAGGCTGTGGGCCATATCATTCTCAAGATAAAAACTTAAATTGGGCGATCTCCCTTTAAGTGCATAATGTGGCTCTCCTAGATTAGGCCCCATTGACATTATAGTTTTAAAGTGCAGAATATGGGTCTCATAGGCATTATTTACATGTAGTCTTAAAGTTCTGCAATGGGTTGCACTAGAGTGGTTTTGATGCATTTTTGAATGCCTTTCTAAGAGTAGCACTGATATAAGCATAATATGATGTTATTAAACTATATCATTCTTGATATAAATCGGAAAGCAATAATCAATTATGTAATTTAATTCCATAACAGGGGAGGAAGGGCGGAGTGGTATTGGAAATAGGATGGGTTAGGAGTAAAGATGCAGTAAGATGGGAAAGTGGGACAGGAGAGGGTGTTTGTGAAGGAGGAGAGGAAGAGGGGGGGGGGGGTGTAGAAGAGTGTATGAGGGAGTGAGTGTTTGTGAGAGGGTCGCAAGGGGGGGAAAGGGGGAAGTGGGGGAGAGCTGTGGCGTGATGGGGAAAAGGGTAAGGATAAAGACATTTTTTTATAATCGTTTTTCAATTCGATATGCATGGTGGCCCACGGCAACCACATGCTTACCTACCTCCTTTATGAAAGAATCACTTTTTCGACCTTCTCATTATCAAAATAGTGTCCAATGATAACCAATTACATATTTAAGGTATTGTTTCAGTCGGTGTAATCATGTGCCTTGGCCCCTACTCCATTGTTTTCTGGTCGGTGGATTTCTTTAGATTTTTAGGAGAGGGTGTTTGAACCATCCCAAAATGTATTTCAATGTGCCTATATACTGTACTATGCTAAACACATGTCAGTACTTAGGGATAAAAAGTGGTCGAAAAGTTTAAGAATCACAAGAAATTTCATGATCATGCTAACCATTTTCAAGGTGTCAAATGGGGTGTCAAATATTACTAAATTCTGTTGTTGTCTTCTTCCTCTTGCGTATGAGGGAGCGGTTAAATGTGTTGAATTTGAGCTTATTACATTATGTTATGACCACTAGTTTGCAATGGATGACCCTTTACACAATTTCAAATTTCGCACAGAAAAAAACAAACCCAAAGTGCTGCTCAAAACTTTCAAAACGAAGAGAAAGAGGAGTATGGCGATAGGGTTTTAAAGAAGAGCGAGGCTTAAAAAGGAGGAGGAGAAAGGTATTTGACCAGGCTAAAATTACATGTATGTAGCAAGTCAAACGTAAATTAACCTCGACCATACTTTGCACAGGCTGGTGGGACGACCAGAAGTCCATCCGAAGCCGAAAGTTCCATAAAAGTCATTGCAAAGTAGAACTTATACTGCTAATACTAACCATTGCAGGTCAATCTATCAGTCCGTCAAAGAGAAAATATTAATTACCTACTTACTTCCTAGAAAATCAGTATCCGATTTGATAGTACGTATTACGCTAGCCGTGCGGTTAAGGTATTTTTTATATAATGTCGTATTAATATCAGTAATAGCTCTTGTTCCGTAACCTTGCCTTACAATGTCAAGAATACTCGCCTAGTGACAAATCACTGATTGAAAATTGAAACTTGAGTGGCATTAGCAAAACTTTAACATCCAATCTTTTGATGATCATTATGGGCGCATCCATTCATCCATTCGAATCTTATTTCCGTAAGTTGTTTTTCCTAGGCTGTAAGACACATGAACTTCAGAACTTTGACCCTAGCCATCGTAACCATTCTTTGAAACGAAAGCAATCGTCCTGAGAATGCAAAAACTCCATAGCAATCACATCCAGTAGTCGCCTTTCCTCTTAGCCTTATAGTAACATTCTTTATGGGTATGCTTGTGGTGCATTTTATGAAGGGTATACGGTTATACACAATATGTTTCTGTTTGAGCTGGGTTTTGTCGGTCTTCCATAGACACAGCCAAAGTATTCGCATCTTTTTGAAAAAGGTTTGGGTCTTCTGGAAAGACATATCAGAAACAATATTCTCACAACAGCACTGTTAAAAATTTCCGTAAATTAAGAAAACAGATTTTCCGTAAATTTACGGAAAAATCTGTTTTAGAAAACAATAAAAATAAAAAAACAAATAACATAAAAAATAGCTAAAAATGTTAATTTACGGAAATATTTCAAAAATTTCTGGCAGCAATATTTCCGGACTTTTTTTTTGGTTCCGTAATTTTAAATTACGGAAAAATTCTGTTAAAATACATATTTTTTCCATAATATGAGACAAATTTCTGTAAAATTACTGTCAAAGTTCCGTTAATTGACAGAAATTTCTGTAAATTTACCCTAAAAATGACTGGAAATACTGCTGCCAGAAATTTCCGTAAATTTACGGACATTTTTTTAACAGTGAGTATAATATATTCTCGCAAAAATAGAAAATATTCTTTAAAAAACATTTTGCTTTAAAAAAAATATAGGACATATCCTTATGCAAAAAATATTTCTGCGCAATTATACACTCGCACGAATAATTTTGTCTGTTAGCGTTCCTGGGACACCATTATTTTTGGGATCATTTGACTGGTAACGTTTCATACATACACACAGATACGCACACGCCACACACATATGATCACCGCAAAAAAGAGAGGTAGTGTTATTTTTCTTCTTAGAGGGGCAATTCCTTCTAAAACAAGGCAAGCAAATGTGCATTTAAATGCAGTTAAGGGACGTTAGGGATATAATATTGCTTTTTTTTTTTGTTTCGTTTTGTTATATAATTGACTCATGAATATTCATATCATAAGCTTAATTAATATTTATGAAAATAGAAGAAAAAGCAAATCTGATCAAAGGAGTTGATGGTATTTATGATAATAAAGAACTGTGAGCAACACAAGAGAGAAATAAGAAACGTTAAATACCTCTTGTCACTGTAGCTGTAATGGGTTTAATCAGCCGTGATCAATCTTTTCTGTCCCTTCTTCTAGCAAGCATGTAGTTGTCATTCCTACCTTCTAAAGTATCCTAATTTGTGCGACTGTTGATGGGAGGGGGACGTTACTATCTTAAATGCCTTTTCTGCCTTTAGCATCAGGCATCAGAAATGATTGATTAATCGCAAGGACATTAAATGGCATCGTTAATGCCGTTAAGAAACACAGTGACTGTGGCTTTGCTTTGATGCCTCGCCTTATATGATAATTAAATGACGCATTTTATACAATGCAACTTGTTTATGAAATGCATAATTATATATCTTAATCCTCGTCTACCGAAGGGGGGGGTGGTTACCACCCCCCTACCCCTTCAGGTTTATTCCCCGGCTTGTTAAAACCCCCTTTTTTGGTGCCAAATTATTTAATGTAATTGTTAATTGACATGTTCCGCTCCTTTTAATCCAAAAACAACAACCACCGGGGTATAGGTAAGATACAGGGTGATCCCAAAATGATGGATAGGGGGGATGGTAACCACCCCCCCCCCTCCGGAAGAGAAGTACCAACATGCCTAACACAACACAGGAACATCACAGACACTTGATTTTGGTACCAATAGATAGGTATGGTCCTCCTCTTTTCATTGAAACCAAAATGAGTACCAACATGCCTAGCATTACGTCACAATGACGTCATAAAGTTCGCATGTCAGCAAAACTGCCATTTCCATAGACACACACAGTGAAAAATACAATTTTTCGCCAAAAAGGTTAGGAAAATCAGATTTTCATGCGGTTTTTGACTCTACTTGATGGGAAATGACTAGTTGTATATAATGACAGCATTTTAGAGCTATAATAAGGTGTTTGAGTGGCTAAAATTGCGAAATATCAATTTTCCACCCTATATTCAGTATTTTCGTACTTTCCTCAACATATGACGTCATGGTGACGTCATAATGGGGATGTTACTACTTATTTTGGTATCAATGGAAAGAAGAAACTCTAAGCTATCCTTTGTTTAGTGTGTTTAGTAACGAAAATCACAGGGGGCGTGGTAACCACCCCCCCCCCCTTCGGGAGTTTTGTTACAAAAAATGGCTCAGGTAGACGAGGGTTAAAGGTGTATTTCGTGATTCCAGCACCTTCTATTGTATTCACTGTTCACTAGATATTCTTAAGAAAAGTTTATTCACAAAATTTGAGTTGATTCTAATCTTGCTGTTTTTGTGTTTGTTTCCGACGGTCTTACAAGCCAATGTGTTATAATTTCTGTCGGGACAGAAAATTCAAAATTGCGAATTTCTTACAGATACGTCCAAATTAAGATTAGGTACACATGGATTACTAAGGTTCAGATGATATACAAATCTCAACTTCTTTTAGGTAAGTCGGGGGGGCGAGATTGTGGATCACGAAATGCCCCTTAAATTCATAATTACACTTTACAGTTACCGAAATTCTTTCTATATTTTTTTGTAATTAGATCGTTTCAACATTTGTTCTTTCAGGTTCCTGAGGGAATCCTTGATCATACCTCTGAAGAATTGTGAATAATCCATCATGACAGAAAGATCTCAGTATAAACTTTTCACGACAACAACAGCTATGGTGAATGAACAAGCAAACGCCAGCTCAACTAATGACACAAACTTGTCGCCAAAAGCCTCTGATCACAACGAACAAACGAGGATAATTGCATTGTGGATACTGTTTGTTGTCGGTGTTTTGGGGAATATACTAGCCTTCTATTGGCTATGGCTGAATCATCGCCGAAAATCCAGAGTAAATAAAATTATTCTGGTTAGCATTGGCTGACTTCATGGTATGTGTCTTCACCATGCTCTTTTCTGTGGCATTTGTTATGAATGGATACAAATGGACTGCCGGTAATGGACTCTGTAAGATTATTATGCATTTACAAAGTGCCTCAATGATGGCCTCGAGTAACATGCTGGTCATGTTAGCTATTGATCGCCATCAAGCAGTCAGGAGTCCACTTAGAGAAGCATTCTCTGTAAATAAAATGATAATTACCGCCTGGACATTTGCTATATTGCTTTCCGTTCCACAGCTTATTGTTTGGCGACTCAAGTGGTATGGTCCGGATTTTCCAACCTGTGGTACTAACCTACGGGACACACCACGATTGCGGTTAGGGTATATAATTTATGCAGCTGTTGTTACGTTTTTTCATCCCGTTCATCATCATAACTATCGCCTACATGAGAATAACAAAAAAAATATGGGATAAAGCGAGAGAGAACACTGGTAAGAAACTAAGCAAAAAGGGGAAGATGAGAATCACCAGCACTGGTACCTCGCTCAACCGAGCCAAGCACAAGACTTTGAAAATGTCCGCCGCAATTATATCTCTTTTTGGTATCTGTGGCCTGCCGTATTTCTTGATTGAAATATTAAAAACCCTGGATTTTGTTTCTGTTGATCCAAATTTATACGCTATATTTGGTATATTTTCTGCGTCTAATTCGTCAATAAATCCATATATTTTTCTTTGGTTTAACAGCGGAGGAAAATACTGTAGAGCGCTTATCGATAACCTCACAAACCTATGTTGTGAATGCGGAGACAAAACGCATCGTACGGATTACCGAGCTTCGACCTCGAGCTCTCATGATAACACATTGAGATCAGAGTTAGAGTGGAAGAGTACTGTGCGCACAGACTACAGAACATGCGACGACAAGGATTATGAATATAGTATGCCCTTACATACCATTAAGGAAGAACCAGGGGAATCAGTGAGGCTTAAACCGAAAAAGTATGACTATCCTTAAGACATGTAGGATATTTGTTTAAGATGCACATGCTTAGGGAGATTGAAGAAGTCAAATTCCCTCGCTTAATTTTGTCAAAGCTGAAACCGTGAGTGTCAAAACAACAACGCCCAAAGGGGTTTGATCATCTTGATGGAAGGTAATTTCCCGTACAAAGTGATAGGTTTGGCAATCAACAAGGAATACTTGATGTAGCAACAAAA
The DNA here is from genome assembly GCA_023653785.1 of Ophioderma brevispina. Lineage (NCBI taxonomy): Eukaryota > Metazoa > Echinodermata > Ophiuroidea > Amphilepidida > Ophiodermatidae > Ophioderma > Ophioderma brevispina. The sequence goes on from JAMKCH010017859.1 coordinate 136,996, forward strand.
TCACTACAAGTTAATGGATAGCACTTCTGATGGAAGGCTTGAGTTTTGTGTTATGCAAACTAAGGTCTTTTCTATGTATACATTGCTCAAATATACTTTAATAAGCATGCCCTATGCCATGGGAATATCAGTAATATCGATGCGGACGCAAGGGGTCAATGAACCAATGTTCATGAATGTAATCAACGGATGGATTTCATTTGAGCTTTTCCTATGAACAGAATGTTTGAGAGTACGATCATCTCAGAAGTATTGAACATCACCCATTGGGTTTTGTTTACCTCTCCTTTTTACAACTGAAATGCTACTCAGCTTTGACAATATTGAGAAATTGACGGTGGATAATTTCCTCGATCAAAACATATTTTGCCTTCTGGTACTTTTGAATATGTGCCTAAATATGAAATCTTTTGATGATATTAATACTATTATACTGTCAAATAACTTTTAAAAATCTATTTTATTCTCTATATTAAATAATGTACATGTAAGATATTCTGTTAGCTTGAGAAACCATTTAAATTCATTCCGCAAATATTTTTAAGTTTATGTTAAATTATGGTTGTTATTACACTTCCTACATATTTATTAGATATCAATGCTATTTCATGCTCAGCATTTAGTGATAGGCCATCGCATCAAAGGAAAAAATGATACTCGGATAAGGACTTTGGTTATGCATATTGGCGAACTACCTGATTGCTGCATAGATAAACAGAAGATATTATACTTTTAAATACTGCGGGTATGTGAAGTTATGCATTTTCTTAAAAATGCATAAAATGTCATCTCAATTTCCTTCCTTGAATATCAGTGAGCGGATGTACATTATACTACATGACTCCAATAAATAATAGCGCTGTTGATATTCATTAAGCCGATGAATATGCAGAGGACAAATCACTGCAGATTCCTTTTTATCTAGACGTGCAGCGCCATTGTTACTACCCATGCAGTTGAAAATATTCCAGGTGTTATCACAACCTCGGTTTAGATCGAGCTATTTTTTTCACAACATACCTATCCTCGTTCACGAATAAGTGAACCTTGAGCTTCTACTGTAAATTCAATAACTTTGACCGCATATTCCATCCTTTATTCGAAAACAAAACGAGAATAACAAAACTCACGAAAAGAAAATTGGTTGGTAAGCTGTGACCTCACATCTTTGTGCAAGACCACAACCCATAAGTGTCCTGCGTAAACCCCAATAGGAGATCCTTAGTGTATCGAGCTTAAAATATCTTAATGAATGCGGACTTGGAAGCACGATTCATCAAGAAAGCACTTATTAAGCAACTAATACGAAGAGAATAAGCTACACAGGTGGAAGATATTTTGCAGTAGCGTACGCATAGCTTGGCTATTGTAACGAATGCATTGCTTATAGTTACTGACTAAATATGTATGAAGTTACTGAAAACGAATACATGTGGTTTCTTTGGGCCAATATCCTCAACTCGTGTCCATATTGTTGTGAATCCTTGACACTATCCCTCATCTCCCTCCAACAGAGGAGTGAGCCCGTGATCATTCAACACCGCAGGTCCCCAAACTACGTACTACTAGTATTTGTAAATGCTTCCTGGAATGTAGAATTTGCTAGATCATCAGACCAAAACAAAAGTCATTTCACCCATGTGAAATCTGAATACAATTATCTCTTGCCTCCGCCACGATTATACATCACAACAATATTCTTTATTGTCCCGAATAACGAATAATCGCATGTGTCCTTTTTTGGCCATGACGGTGAATGACTTGCAATCCAGGCTTCTATATTTTTGCCGATTTGCAAAAATGGGGGTTTTTTTAATTTTTCTTTTTTTATAATTTAAACATTAATGGAAAACGTTGAGTGCATGCTCAAATCTTTTGTATACGGTGAGAACTCCGAGACTTGTCCGCCTTATATTAAATATCGTCCGCAAAAGCTATAAGCATGAGCTCAGCTACGTGCACGCAGATGTAATCACCTGATCTTTGTCAGTGTACATTTATTATACTGTCTTGTCATAGTACGGATTGGTTAAAATGTTTGGAGCTTCTAAAATCTCAATCTCACCTATTGCATGTGACAGGAAAGTGAAGTAGTTTGTTATACACACGGTTCCATGAGCTCAATAAGGAGTTATTCGTACAAATGTGTTCAAATGCCAGTTTTGAATTCAGTCATAGGTTGCAAACATACAATGTTTAAATTGAATATCTCACAGCCCAAATAGATCGAATGCTAAAGCTCAAATTGTTTCGCATTGTATCAGAGCAGATGCGCGCTTTATGATTGGCTTTAGGGATTTCAATAACATCGCATTTACACGTAATGGGATATAGGTATACAACAGTCTTAGCACTGTGGTCTTGTTGTAATTATCTTTGGTACTTTGACTCATTTAAAGACCAAATTTGTTTTAAAGAGCATGTTTATTGTATCCTGCACTAAAGAGACCCTCTTGACTGTCGCCAATAGATATGGCCATTGTTCACTTTACAGAATAACTCGGCATTTAATGTGCGGAGTAATCTGTATATATATATACCAACAGCATCAAGTTACTTACAAGTTTATTGTGAACTGTCTCATTAGTAAAACATACTAGACCTAAGAATTGAATGATCAGGTCTGCGATTTCACATATGGGTTCATCCTCTAACTGTAAGACCTCATGAATTAGCCTAGCATGAAATCTTCTATAGAGGATCAAAGGATACAAGGATTTGTTACAGCTTTATTCGTAAAAGACGTCTTTACTCTATCTTAACTCATGAATATCTACCCAAGGTAGACCCAAATATGCTGATGTACCCCAAGTTGTACTGTCTTTTTTAAGCATAAACTAAATATAAAATGACATAGGAAAAGCTTCAAGTAAACACTAAGCTGATTCCTTTATCGCATCGCTCCCCGTGATCGATAATAATAGCGTACCAGCACTGACACTCCCAGCTGTGTTACCATATCGCTTTCGGCATTTCAATTTGCACATTGTCTATCTATCATACGATTTCTTAAGGTGTCTAATGGTTCGAGACGTGGCCGTTAATTTGAGGTTTTGTTGTTGAAATCATACTAACAAAGGTCCAACCTCTTGCCCTACAGACCACTATGCACTGTCCCGCATGTCTAAATACACTATGTGAACATAGGCGGGGGACGTGGGGGGGGGTTGTGCGGTCGGTAAATTATGATCCATCGGTAGATTTTGGTCCGTTTGTATAATTTGGTGGCGAGAACTCTGTTTAATTCGCGAGAACAGTAGTAGATCTTTATACCCAAACATTGGGGTTGATGTTTTGTACTACAGTATTCATAGTTGTTTACGGTTTCAGTCGGTAACTTTAAGGCGTCTGTCTCCAAAATCCTGGATAGGCAACTGTAATTGTAAACACACATGTTTCATCTTTCATCTTTACTTGATTTTTATTAACTGTGGACACACACGTCCAGGTGTGTGGAATGTACAATCACATTCAGCAGCTGATTTTTAATATGTCCACCTTGTTTCAATATGAGCTAGCCTGTTCTGAGCAATTTTAACGTGGCAATTCGGGAAAAAGAATCGGAACTTGCAATAAAAATCGTTATTTTCCCCATGCACGGAATTTGCTTCTACCTCATAATGGTGAAGACTGAAGCACTTTTTTAAAACGAAAAAAATCATCTGCAGATGGTTTTTTAACCACGCTCTCTATATATGCTATTTTGGAGAGCACGCCGTCTGTCCTCAATGGCTTACCTCATCTTCATCGCCATTGGTTTCTTTAAAACGGTCTAAGAACGCAACACGTTGAAATCAAGTGGCAATCTTATCTCGTGTGAAATACTTTCTTCTGCGGAAGAATTATCACAATGTTCACCATGAAAGAATTGAGAATTAAATATAATAGATTACTTTTTATTTACAAGGAGCGTCAATTACACGGCCGTTTTCTTACGCACGTTGGTAGCCTATACAGCAGCTACACCATGTCTACCGCGGCAGCTACTGTACATTACACACTGGGCTAATTGGGAGGCGGTAGCTGCAAGACAGGGCTTGCAGAGTAAACAACACTTATAGGTATACAGTGATGTGGTACTCACTGCTGTAACCTACCCCCAATGTTACCATGCAGTTTGGCCACTGGCAGAAAGAAGGTGGATCTCGCGTTGACATTACCGGAGTAGACACGCAACTACCACGTATCTCTCTCGCGTTTGCTTCTAAAGAGAGTTTGGCCCGAAATTAATGCTCAGGACCAGCGTACTCCAGGACCAATTGGTCCTGAAGCATATGGTCCTGGAGCAGCGGTCCGAGGAGCTTATTGTCCTGGAGGCAATAAATAATCTGGAAAAATATTCTATCTAAGTCAAATATGTCCAGGAGCAGATTTGGTGGAATACGCAAATGGCCAGGAGCATCGGCAAATAATGCTCTGCAGCAGTATTTGACTTAGAATAGTTTCCAGATTATTTTGCTCCAGGACCATCTGCTCCAGGACCAGCTGCTCCAGTACCACTGCTCCAGGAGCATATGGTCCTGGAGCAGCTGGTCCTGGAGCATAATTTCGGGCAAAAATCTCTTAAAAGCTACGCGGTTACCACGACGCCATTTTGAGAGTGGATGAAATGAAGGTGCTATACACTTGTTCTCTGTTTAGCATTTTTTATCGTTTTTTAGGGAAATCATTGCGGAATTCATATTCAATATGGGCGTCATTAAAAACCCATATTCCAGTACATTTAATAAAAAAATGCAAATATATGCCAAAGATATCTAAAAAACGCCCGCGCTGAGAGCCGGTGCGGTGTAACCACGTAGCTACTCCTCGACGGTTCAGACAGTCCCTGTGTGTACTCTCCGTCTATGCGGCAGAAATTTTGGCCGGCGAGTGTACGACTAGTGGGTATAGGTAATCCATGTCTACTCGGTAGTAGCTGCGTGGTAACTATACCATGAAGACATTGGATGTGTATATGCGGCTTGTTCTGGAGCATCCGGTAAAAAAAGGCATTAGATTTCTACCAACCGAATAACATTTGCAAACATAGGTAAAATTCAGCATTGTTTTCTGTAGTTAGCTACGCCAGCTTTGTTATCAATTTCTTTCGCCCATACATAATTTCTATAACCAAAATCACATCAGATTCGTGTCAACTTATCATTTCTTACGTATATATAATTAATTTGAGTTGTCCGTATCATATTCGAGAAAACGAATGATGATCGTCTGAGTGAGGGCGGCAACTACGTCAAATTCCATCAAATTGTGATGGCGCAATTGGTAAGCACGCTCTAGTAATGACAGAAAGGTTGTGGGTTCGAGTCCCATTCACAGCAAGTTCATTTTACGATAATTAGCTACGCCCGCTTTGTTCAAGCCTTCCTTGTCGTTCTGGATTTACTTGTTGTATTGTAGCAGTCTTAGGCGCTCCACAGCGACGCCCTGAGCACTTCGGTGGATTTGTCACGCGATATAAGAATTAAATATTATTATGATTATATATATATATATATATATTGGTTGGTTGGTTATTAAATCTCAACGCATTTATTTAATCAAACATGATCCAATTTGATGAAATCCTACTTTAAAATCTCTGAGGGTCTTATTCTGTTTGCATGCATCAGCAACGATAATTTGGACTAAGTAAATTTGTTTTGGGAAATTAAATTTCAATTTTATATTTCCTGTACACATTAACCTCAATAACTGATGCATATAAAGTGGTTATCCGCACAAATAAAGGATGAATCAAAGGAGGAATTGTGCTTGTTTTACAATTAGTAGCTTGTGTCTTTATTTGGAATTCTTGTTATACAAACGGAGACAATGATATAATTGAAGCCTTTGTTTTAAACTAGTTTTGTTACAGTCTGCCCTCTAAAAAATATCTGTCGTTGATTAATTGTTGATTTTATTAATGTGTCCGAGCGCTATGAATACAAGAACGAAGGCATCGTATTGGTGAAAGTGTGCCATTATCCTTTAATAGTGATAGGGGGACAGAGGTGCCCATGGGTTGACAAATATCATAACTTAAAAAATAATATAAGAATCAAGTACATCTGCACCTGTTCTTGTTAATTTCCCCTGTGTGTTATGCATGCATTACGATGCCATGTCAAGATATTTATGACATTTTGTTGTTAAGTATGTTATTGTTTTCTTTTTAAATATTGGTACAAAATAACAAACGTATATTTTTACTCACACTGTATATGTATACTAATTACATGTCGTACATGAATTAAAACATAAACCATCTATTGTGATACTCTTTACCGCTTTAGATATTCCAATATTAGACACTGATAATCGAGAACAAGGACGAACGTGTAGTCTAGAACTGGTACAATATATAGTTTGCGAACTAGCAATTGACACATTCAAATTGCATTTCTATTTTTGTTTTTAGTTTAATTAAGTTCTGCAAAACTAAAACAGAAATTTCTTCAAGCCTTTCACATGTATGTTGTCATTGCTGATTTGTTTGTATGTGTTTGTGTTTGTTTTAGTTTTGTGTGTGTGTGTTTTCTGTTAAACGTCAAGTCTTTATTTCAAGGCCAATATATAATGTATTTCATTTCATTTCATTTCAACTTTATTTCACCACGGAGGCCCAATCAACAAAAAGTTGTTCTTCCTTGGGGCCGTGGGTACATCATTAACATATGTACAATTTACAAAATACAATTATCTTATGCTAAAGTAATGGAATACATACAACGCAAATCAAAGCAAATCAAATATGACAAAACATGAACATAAGACCAAAAACATATTACAACAGCAATTTAACAAGAATACATTTAAATTGACAGACTGCTGAATTTTCTCATCAAGATTGTTCCAATATATTGCACCTCGATAGGAAAGACTACTTTTTTGTAGTCTGTTTTAGGTAGAGGAATGACAACATTATATTTACTGTGCCGAAAATTATAGCTGTTATTAGAGTAGGAGAAAAGACGAGTAAGAGAGGGAGGTGCTATACCACTTAAGATTTTGTATGCTGCATACAACAATTATGCTCGGAAAATTGGAGCAGTTGTATGGCTGGCTAGGGAGAGTGGTTTCCAATCGAGCTGGCTAAGAACCACTTTTACTGGTGTGTCCACTTAGCACGGACAAAATTGTTCGATCATTGCTCTGTTTTTGTATAATCTGTAGGCGTTTGGCAACAGTAATACCACAATTTCCCGATTTACAAGGTGTTGAAAAACACATGTGTTATATTCTACAGCCAGGTAAAACATGTTCCACCTTTAATAGCGTGTCAAAATAGCATTTCGTGAGCATAATAATCATTCAGCATAAAAACTTACCTGATGATAACATTTGTATCCTCCCAATAGGAGGCGTAAGTAGTGTATGTGTATCAATGTTCAATCAATTTCAACGGTTTCCGACCGTGTTTTAAACTGATTTTCGATTCCTGTATCTATCCTGAAGGTTGCCAGTCAAGAAATGAATTAAACAACCAAAATCAGTTTTACAAAAAGGGGATAATCAATTACTTCCTTATAGCATCAAGATGGATTACGACACCTTCAGAGAGATATAGGGCGCTGCACGACAGGCAATAGGGTTATTTGGGCCAGACGCCTCCAGAACCCAAACATTGCAGAGAATACAAAGAATCACAGGTAGAAAGAGCTGAAATGTTCAGGTGAAACCAGGTGCATGCATTGTAATCTTCGCATCCTTGGATGATCGGGAGGGCAAACCAAAAGTCCATTCAATATAATTTGCTTCCGTGCAAGGGCCCTATAATGATATCTATATAGACTGCAAAATTTGTTCATATCCTGTAAGGTGGTCAATTAGAGCAATTTACATATCATTAGGTAATTAGATTATTCGATAATGTAATATAACATCCAAGAAGGGTGTCCAATATGGCAGTCATTGGGCCGTTGTAGTGCGGCGAAAAATCCGAACACGAATAGTCTAAAGATATGCATCTTTTTTTTTGGTATTGTGTAGCCATCATTGGCATCCATTTTAGCAGTTTATGGCATATGATAATACGGCGGCTACACCGGAGCTAACTTACTGGGATTTAGGAAGTGATAATCCAACTGAACCAAAAAATATGTCTTTGGTTAAAAAACAGTCAATTAATTTGGAAATATTGCAATTGGCGCCATATTGGAACGCCGCCATCTACAATGTCATCTGTATATCCCAATAACTTTGATTATCGTATAATGTTTGCCTCTAAATGAGTATACACAATCTTTAGAGATTTTAGCTAGATGTAGTTAATGAATTATAATCATTTTGGAGCCATCTTGAAATGGTTCATTTAATTGATCTAATTTTACGGCCAAAACCAGATGCTTTATCATATGGCGTCCAGAGTGAATTCTTAATACGTGGGATGAATTATTATTTTAATTCGTCTCAATGGGTGTTTCGACTGGACAGCACAAAATTACAATTTTGGTGATTAACAGTTTATTATTTTGGTGTTTACATTTTTGATTTTTGCGTCTATCTTCGAAAATGCTCAAAATTTCTCTCCCTTTTGTTGGCTGTACCCTTACAGATTCAGTAGGAAAAATGGTATAGAAAAACGTTAAAATACGTTAACATAAACAGTATTATTTACAGTTGACTGATTCTTGGAATTAGAGTGATCAATACCATTTAAAAACATAACCCCCCCCCCCCCCCCTGGGAGAGGATGAAATGGAATTTAAAGTATAGACCTCTGGAAAGCAACCGTTACTCTGAGTTTCCCGGCATACCCTCACGGCATATTTTGTATATAATATATAATATAATATTATAACGTCACTTGGTCTGTAGCTTAGACTAAAATATGTTGAACTAGAAACCAAAATGAAATGCGATATCCGAAATGTTCTTTTAATATCTAGTGGACTTTCCTTTATTTGTTTGTTTGTTCTGTCAAAAGCAGATGGAGTTAGTTTGCATTGGTCTTGAGAGTTGTATGGCAACAACATGTGGAAGTACTTGAACGTGTCTGATATCCAACATGTCGTGATCGATATTGTACATCAAAATCAATAATACCTCATTTCTATGCTGAAAAGGGATCGCTTCATGTAATCGACACGGCTATAGGAGAAGCCATTAGGATTGTATTAGATTGAATAACGTTTCACATTGGAAATTATTGACCATTCGTTGATTATTGACAGAGGAGCAAAGCCAAGTGTATTAGTTTGCTATACTATGCTGTCTACAATTAGGAGCAGGCAAAAAAGTTGATGGAGCGCAATTTTGGAGGTAGGCTAAAACTTAAGTACAAGTCTTGACCCATAAAATGATGTTACTACATACATACACGGAACATTGTAAAGCGCCTTTTGACCACAATGATAAAAAGCGCTGAGAAAGAGATTTTAAAAAAAGATAAAAAAGGAAGCAGAAAAGGGAGGAGAAAGGGTAGCAGAAAAGAAACAGAGGAGGCAACCAATTAATTAGGGAAGAGGTGACTTTTCAAGGACTTCTTAAAAGAGGCTACGGTTGTAGTGCCTCTAGTCACAGCAGGAAGCGTATTCCATAGCGAGGGCAGAGCGTCGAAAAAGCCCTATCACCGGTCAGAGGCGGGTCTCGGAAAATGCAGGCGGATGCCAGTGGAGGACGGAGGGAGACCACAGATGATTGTGAATGGAAAGAAGAGATGAAATGTAGTGGGGGGAAGAAATTGTTGAGAGATTTGAAGGTGTGAACAAGGTACGGAATTGGAGCGTTGAACAACAGGAAGCAAGTGAAGCCGCACTTCAGAAGAGGAGAGGAACGAGTGAGTTTGGTTTCTTGAAGATGAGCCGGGCACACCTGTTTTGAATTCTCTGAAGACGAGTAATATTCTTGTGGGAGATGCCATTGAGGAGAGCACTACAATAATCCAGCCTGAAGAGAATATAAGAGCAGGGACAGCAATGTAGGTGAATTGAAAGAAGGATCTGCGGATTCTATTCAGGTTCCTTAATTTGAAAGTTCAGAGAGCGAGACAGTTTACTTGCTCATTTCTTTGACAGTATCCATCAATCAAATGGCAGAAATGCTATAAACGTTTAATGATTATTGCTTCCGGATTTGCAGCACGGGCAGCGTGGAGTTGATGGTTTGACGAGCGTTGTTCAAATCCTAAAAAGGAAATGTCTTGAAAGAGTGCGTCAAAGGAGTTAAACATTGCAATAGTGTGGAGTATATTTTAAAGATCTGATGTTATAACATTAATGATATTATAACCACAAGAAAAACAAAGAAATTAATGTACTTTGGATTAGTGCTCGAGCCTAGCGCCTGTTCCTTTATACACAGATGCTCCTTACGATGGGAATGATTTGCCAAAAATTAGATGTGACAGAGTATGATCTATCTTATACATACATTGAGCCCGTGAAACTGTATATACTAATAGTGCATGTGCACAGTTTTGTACTTAATATTATATTAATGCTGGTCATATGACACTGTTTTTATCAGAGAAAAAGTATATTATAAGAATAAATTATGATAACAGTACGTATATATCACTAAACATAGGTTTAAGTCGGAATCAATATTCATGTTGCCACATGTGTTGTATTAAATACACTTTGCATCGAGAATAAAAGCGTGCACATTTTGTTTTAATAATTCGATGTGAGTACTGCAGTCATTCAATTTGAATATTGTTACGCATGCGATAATAAAGAATTAACTTCTTTTCTTAATATGATCCATAAGAGGAGGGTCTTGAGTTAACTCGAGCGTTAGCTCTTGAACGCAATCAGTGTGGAAGAAGAAAGTTTAAAGCACACTAGCAAATACTGAGGTGTATGTCACGCGAGAGAGTAGAGCCCTGGAGGATACGAGTATACCCCCGGGATTCTAAGAGATTTTGGCACAAAATGATGCTCCAGGACCAGCTGCTCCAGGGACCAATGCATCCTGGAGCATATGCGTCCTGGAAGCAGCTGGTTGCTGAGATGCATATGGTCCTGAGCATAAATAATCAGAAAATATTCTAAGTCAAATATGGCTAAAGGAGCAGATTTTGTTGAATACGAAATGGTCCAGGAGCATAGTCAAAATTGCTCCTGGAGCAGTATTTGACTAGAATATTTCTCCATGCATAAATAATCTGGAAAAATATTCTAAGTCAATGGTGGCCGATCAGGGGGGTCAAGGATTCAGGTGTCTAGGGTCATGGGTTGCCGACAGCAAGAGAGACTTCATGTCACGCAGGGGACGGCTTGGAGTGCCTGCAATGGGCTAACCACTTGATGACAGGTCTGGTGTCTCCGGTTCAGCAAGTGGAATTCTTTGGAGCCTGTGTGGAGAGGTCCTGTTGTGTGGATCTGGGACCTGGACCATGAGGAGAGAGCTGCAGGGTGGACTGAATGCCTGCAACGGGCTTATTGATGCGGAGTACGGACGTGTCCTGGCGTGAGCACGGGACCGGGGCGCGGATATATGGGGATGTCCCTCGGTTTCGTCTTCTGTGGCCAGCCGCCGTGCACGATTTGCCCGTCACTGTCGTCGTGCGATTGACCAGGTGGTCTCGGGCGTCGCATATTGGAGGTTGCCATGAAGGGTACGGGGGTCGTCGCCCCTTTGGCTACATTGATGTGATTGCCGAGACGTCCAGCGGGATCCGTCTGACGTCCCCGGCCTGATGACAAACAGGGACATTTGGCCTACATGGTGACAGCCTCTCGGCTGCGGCCGTGTACGAAGAGTAGTAACGTTGAACCGTGGTTGCATTGTCCCACGGTATGGACAAATAGATCAAAAGATACATTATTGCAATCAGCCGACCCGACGAACATGTTTGTGACACAGATTGATCACTTACAGCATTTTCAAAATTTTCTATTATCTTATGATCCGTTCCGCATGCTACATGGCTGCCCACTTAGTAGCGCCCAAATGTCCCTGTCCCGTCAATTAAAGACCTCTATCAGTGATCGACCAAGGTAAAAATATTTTGAAATTTTCAGGATGAGCTTAAAAAGAGTGCAGTGAAGGATAAGTGTGTAGATTCCCGCAAGTTATTTTTCCACATTAAAGAAAGAACAAAAGCAATAGTCAAAGCAAGGGTCAACTCCATTCAATTACGTGTTTAATACGTGTCTGTTCGGACAAAAATTACTAAAACAGCTGATTTAGTCCGATTTTAATTACTGCGTCTGGTCTTATCACTTGTAGGGGTATTTATGATACTTATATCTGTAACAGCCGGCACAAACGATTTTCGATTATTTTTTCGATTCTGTGATTTATCAAATCACTGATAGGTGTGCCTTGTAAGCCGGAGCGCCAGACGATCCGCCGACTTCTCGAGTAACCACCTCAATGCAGCCAATTAGGGGCGACGACCTCCTCCACCTGACCACTGCAACCCCAACACTGACATCCGAATTCGTAGGGACATCTCATACCCTGTTGCCCTGGTCCCGCACCCGGCCAGCAACGTAACACCCCATACTAAAAAAGGCCTCTGGTGGGCATGTGCCATCAAGTCCATCATGCAACTCTTTCTTCGTGGTCTAGGTATCAGATCTACAAAACAGGATACCATCTACGCAATCCATGAAGAAGGTCAGCTTGTTGAATTGAAGATGTCATAAGTGATGTATTTAGGGAGGGGTCACTATTACGCCAGGGGGGGGGGGCGGAAGGGGGGAGGGTCGAGGGACCCTGTGCGGGGAGGGCGAGGTGGGGCGGCGTAGGAATGTAGCGATGCGAGGATAGTTTTGGGCGAGGAGGGGCGATATTTTGAGGGGGGAACCCGCAAAATTTTTGTAACGAGAGAGGGGACCGTGAAATTTTTCATCAACGAAAGAGGGGGGAACATGAACTTGTAAATGGGAATCAGACGATCAAGGGGGGAACGAGAAAGTTTTTGAACGGAAAGCACGGGGGGGGGGGGAACGCGAAAATTTTTGCCGAAAAAAAGTTGAAATCCGTCATTCCCCCCCCCTGGAATAAATAAGACCACTCCCTTATTGCCGACATTCTAAGCTTGTCTTTTGCGTGACAGGAAGTCACCCTTGCCGTCGACAACACAGGCCCTGAACCCTTCCGAAGTGTGCATACACCTGCCAGCGCAGATGAGATTTCCCCTAATTGACGCGGTGACGGGGAATTTTGTTCGTCTTCGTACAGTCTAGCCGACTTTTCTGAAGCATTCTCAAGTGATGTTCGTAGAGTGTACATCATATATCAGATCCGCTGTAGAGCTCTATCGCATGTGTACTCAAGGTCTGTGAGATGTGACTTTGAATATGGTGACGTCTAGAACGCTTGGTTTGATGGGGATCCCTGGACGTTTCATGAGGTGCAGGACACTGTATGAGGATGTAATCACCCAACGATTTAAAAAAAAAAAAGTAGGAGCCATTAGTATCTTTTTGGATATGATTCCAGTAGTTGTAGGAAACTCCTCCTTTGTGGACCCATCCATGGTTGCACAAAGCTGTAAGAGTTGTTATACATGATGACAATTGCGGTGACAGTCTCATCTATGACTTACGGTTGAAGCTTTTCTTTTGGAAATTCTCAACTCTTCTATGATCATTTTGAGGGTAAGCATCTGGGGTAGTGTTAATCTGTCTTGCGAAAAACGTTCTGGATCTGTCTCTGAATGAGATCTATGTGAGGAGTGAGTCTGCTGAGTAACGTTGAGTTATAGATATTAGAGGCAAGTGGTGACAGGCACGACTCTCTCGATTTGGGTAGTTGTAAGTCGCCTTTCTTGGGTAGAGGAGTGGTGAACGATGTTGAATAGTGATAACGGGAATATTGTCAGGACCAGGTGTCTGGGTGATGTTCAGTTTCTCAGGCAGATCTAAAGCTTCTCTGAATGTGGAAGGTCCAGTCTGGTAAGGAAAGGGAAAAGTATTTGTCATCTTGCTATTGAAGAAAGGTTCATCAATGTTGGCGTTATTCTGAACAGTTTGCCATTAGAGAACTTGAGTGCTGAAACCATGTTTCAAAGCACTCTTCAGTTGTTTGTGGGTTGTCAGCAGGATGGCGGTGTCAAGCGCACCCACCGTTGGTCTCACAGTCTTCCAATCACCACAATGCCGGCATCATTAAGCGCAACTTTAGCGGCATCGATGTTTGCTGACTACTAGTAAATTTATAATGGGTGCTTCTTGGCTGCAAGACTTCAGTTCTTGTCTGTCTTGTTGATTTTGTGATTTGAAAGTAGAGGCAGTTGTCCTTCTCTTCTTCTTCAAGGTAGAATCTCAGTGCCTTTCGTATTGGCTGTATCCTGTGCTGGAGTTCTCTGTCCTTCAGGCTCGAAACAAGAGTGATCAACATGGATGTACTACTACCGTACATGCTAACATAGCTTTTGTATCTCCCGCTTCACGCTTCCTCCGTCTATTTTTATATGATCTCAGCGGGGTGGTCTGACGAACTTATCCTGCTCTTACAATAAACAATTCTATGATCAGAATGAACAGCTTCAAAAGTGTTGCTGTTTTCGCAAATGATGAACAGCGCGTCTTAGGCCAAGCTTATTAATTGTAATCGTCAGAGATGTACATCAATTATGGGCCCGGAACTGCAACCTGGTGGTAGTTCAGGGAGACAATGTCATCTGGATGGTCCGTTGTGAGGAGGGCTGCAATAGCAAATAATATGATTTCCATCAGCGAAAGCTTCACGATGCCCCGTTAACGTTTACAAGTTTTGTTAATGAACCTTGAGCGTCTTTGTGATAAAAAATAAAACAATCACATTTCCCATACTGGCACTTTCTGTTCTTCTCAAACCGAGTTGTAATACGTGCATAACTATGGAGACTCTCACTGTGCACAATGCAGTGTTCTTGTATGCAGATGACAATCGATCATACATAATTTTTTTGCTTTTTGTAACTAGTTGTTCTTTCGCGTGGTGCTTTTTTGATGGTGTCCTGGACGTTATATTACTGATGATAATGTAGCTTTAAGCGCTATACGCCTAACAAAGTGTTAACCATGCAATTTTTTTCGATCCTAAGTTGGACCGTGTAATTAGGGTTTAGATCACCCATCATCCATTTAAAATTTCAAGGACATCTGGACAGCCGGTTCACAGGGCATAGATATTCGTGGTGTGTTTTAAATACATCGCGTGATTTACCTGTTCCACATCTGTTTGAAGACTTCTTTAGTATGATAAACCAGAACAAATATGACGACCTTGGATGAATTTATACCACTAACTTCATCCTTGATATTTACGGATTTCATTGCGGGCAATCAGATTTTTTCTTAAAATCTCAGTTTTAACGCGGCTTCTCTATCAAAGAATGGCTATAGAGAGTGCGCTATAACATACAAATCATTTGTAGGCCAAAATGGCAAGATTCCCGCAATGTATTTTTTTTATTTTTTTTCCTTCCTGATTTGCAGAGGTATACGCGCTTTCATATCCCCACTACCATCAATTTCAAACTTGTGGTCGCATTTGCTTACAATTTGTTCTAACAAATGAAAGAGCAATTTGCATGGGGGTCAAACAGCTTATATTGTACAGCTGTATATTGGTTCTTTTTCTTTTATTTATTCCTTTCCTCCACCTCCTCTTCCCTTTTCTTTTCTCTCAAGAGTACATTTTTTTTTCTTTACCTACTCATTTGAAAAATTGTTATGCCAAATGTAAAAGATGCATATGATTGACATTTCTGAAAACTTTCCTAAACTAAGTACATTAGAAGTCATATTATAGTCATAGTTTCTTAGTAACTTTTAATATGTTGCTTGATAATCATGGCAGTACCTAAGCTAAAATTGGGCATTACGAAAGCAATAACATTGCTACGATTCCATCTATCACTTGCCACCTATTGACACTCTCCTTCGCCGCATTTCGAATCAGTAAGAAGAGACGTGTCAAGAAGTCCAGTCCTTATTGAAACATATATATAGAAGTGATACTTTAGTGCCAATATCTGCATTACACTGATACGTTGCTTCACTGATCCCCCCTTTCAATCACTTTGCTAGTGTACCAAGATACCAGGCAGGTTCAAAACGTGACTTTTACATTTACATATTGAGAAGTGGATGAATATTGTGATACTTGGTATGAGCAGTTTTTATTCGTTTGTGACATAACCGTTATCGTTGCAGATTCCGCAATGACCTTCCCTGTCATTAAAGGGCCACACTGGCCATACAAAATATTCAGAGCATAATGAAATAGACCCTTAAATCCGACACTTCCACACATTTTGAAAAATATTGGTGTTTACATCCGTAAAAAAAAAAACAGTAAAAACGCAAGAGGTTGTGGCAGTCGGTGGCAATTCCTGCCACGGATAATCATGTGTTGCCAGAATCCTGCCAGAATTTACAGTATATCTAGCATGTTTTTGTACACAATTCAAAATCATTCAGACCGGCTTGTATTTTAGATATTGATCTGGCAAGTGAATGGTGAATACTGGGATTAGCACATATGACATAGCATGGTCTGTAAGCTGATGACTGCATGATTTCCAGTAGAGAAGTAAAGCTTACAAAGAAATAAATAGAAAAATTTAAAAAACATTTTTAAAAAAATATCAACACCCAAATTATTTTTAAATTGTGGATGTTTCAGTAAGGGTCTATTTCTTATGTAATATTTTTTTGGCCATTGTAAGCCTTTTCAAAGGATAGTGGTAGAAGTACAAAAAAACATCAAGCGGTGTGTTGGTGGTTTTTCACAATTGGATTTTAATATGGCCAATAATATACCCTTCCATAAAATGTGATTGACTTTGGTTCAAAAAACGTCAAACCCATATGAGTAGACTATATGCATTCAAGATGCCTATCGAGACAGACAATAAATGCATTTTAATATTTTGTTGCATATTTGGATCATTTGGATTTCTAATTGGCCCAGGTTTGGTACTTTCACACTTATCTGGCTGTCAATCTGTACCCCTAGGGGAAAAATCACAGAACAATGATTTGCCTAAGTTTGATCTTAACTGGATCTGCTAGTAAGTAGAGGCAACTTCAATTGCGAGGCAAATTGTTTATGTGTCTCTAAATCAGTAATCCCGCCATTGACTGTCCTGTCTTCGCCTATATTGAGGTCCGGAATTGAGGTCAATGATTAGATATAGGTGCGAAGAAGTCTGTTCGTATAGACATTGACTGGCGAAAACCCACTGCATACGCTAGTATCATTTTTAATAGCACTCATTCTGAATCCAGACGACGACAAACCGTGCACGATACTAATAATCAGTTTAATCAACTCTACCTGCATTTCGACAAATAACTCTCTAAACGTGACCTGGTTAGTGGACTTATACTTGGGCGCTTGTTCAGCCTATTGTATTTGAATCTAGTATTTTGAAAAGCAACATTGCACCATATTAAATGCAGCACCCTATTAAATTAGTCTCTATCGCGCCCGAAGACTATAGGCGGTAACTAAACTATCAATACTGCATTTTCTTAGAATATATATCATGGGGGTGTTACCGCACAAAAGTAATAACATTGTGCACAATATGGCTCTGAAATGTTTATGTATAACACGTTTACTTTGGAGATTAGAAATGATTTTTTTTCAAGAATTTGGATGTCAAAATTACTTATGATCATTTGTTAAAGGGGCAAGACACATTGCATCTATGAAAACGCCCTCAGTGTTTGTAAAAACCTAAGTTTTCTGCATGTTTGTATTATTTTTCTTCCAAGGATTTAGGTTGCACAATGAAAAGCCAAGAAAATACACATCCAGCGTGGTAAATGCCCTTGTTAACCCGTCAGATGGTTCTCCGATATCAGCTTTCGGTAGGGCATTATTCTCAGCGAAAATCCTGTAATTCCTTTTGGTCCAGCAGTTCCAGAATTTCAAGCCATCACTTAAAATACAATTAATTCCTGAAGATTGGAATTGGGCGACATCGCAAAATACTAGGATAGAATGCAACTGGCTCAGGTATTAGATTGGATACACAAATCTGTCTGTCGAACGTATTCACTTTGAGGACCACACACTGGCGCTTCGTCAAATCCCAAATAAAAAAGAACACGGATTTACACATCTACAAAGCCCGAACATGGTATGAAATAATTAAGATTATAATCGTCCCTCGCTTTATATTGCACATTGTTAAATTTTCATATTTCTTATTAAAAGTACATTTCGTTGAGTCTAGCACATTTATGGTTCACTAGTTCGTTAGGCAAACTTATTTCCTAAAATTTCGGTACTGTACTTGGATTCAGAAATTCGAACATATTCTTATTAAACACTCCCCTGAGATAAGATCTTAAAAGTGGCACTACCCGATCCTCAGCCTCGACCCTCCACCTTCACACATCAAACCTGAGATTTTGAGATCCTCGTATTTTTTTCTAATCAATCTGTGAAATATTTGACTGACTTCTTTCCCATTTGTGTGATTTCAAATATTTGACTCTTTCGAGCGGCGGATCACACTGGATAGTGTCTTTAACTCGCAAATAAAACGGACTATTTACCTTTTTTTTTTACCCCCAATGCCAAACACTTACACAATACAAAAATCTTTCAGTGTACTGGATGCACATTATGGATTTTGGCATGTTAAACTAGATCATCAAGTTTTCGGCTGCTAACCCTCCTTCAACACGCTGCCTTATACACAAGAAGAATCAAAGAAGATACTTGAAATTGTGAAGGGGATAAGCAGAATGACTTTGAAAATGTGATACCCGAACAGAAGAGTGAAAACTACAACCAGAACCTAAGTTCGTTGATGCAAAGATGTCAGAGCGTAATCTCAAATTGAACAAAGTTAAAACTAACTAGGGTTAACAAAAACTCCGCATTTCTTGGACACAGTAAAATGTTCGTCTAGTTGTACATTTTGTAGCATACACATAGGTAGAATGTTCTGACCATTTTGTTTAACTTAATATAAAATGCAGAATATAGACCGTATTGGGCCTATGGTAGGCTACAACAAAGCCAATATTTGAAAGTCTCATATTGCCGCTTTCAACAGATTTGTATATCACATTTTTCTTTTGCTCATGTTAATTGAGTTTCTTAAATTTTTCCCCAGGAGGCGACCTTCAACAATCAACTGGTAGCAATCCAATGTCATATTTAGATACTTTGTCGTGAAATTTTAATTTATAACAAGTTCCGGCATTTGCCACAACAGCAAAATCCAATATTGCTATAATGCATGAAATTCAAGGAATGTGGCCTTCTAAAATCACGGGAAAAGAATTTATGGGAAGAAGTCCTATTTCAGATGCAGGAGGATACACACGTGATCTCGTAGAAAACTTCGAGAACGAGTATAGGATCGTCAAGCCAACTTTACAAAAACGACACTGGCTCGACACGGGAATCAACTTTGGGCGGACATTGGTTATAATAATTTAGTGTAAGATTGGGTGTATCTAATACAAAAATGGTTCCCCAGTCGTAGGATTAAGGTATAGGTACCAAGATAAATATAGTGTGCTAAAGAAATTGGAATGGAATGGGGTGAAAAAAACGTAAGCACAGATGTTATAAAGTAATCGGTGTACAGGCCAGATACACCGATACGTTTAACACAATGTGACTCAATATCAGTAATTAACCCAAACCACTAAAATTCAACAAATAAAAATAAATAATCGTTCAAGAAAACATTTACAAACACAAATATAAAAAAAGTAAAAAAAAACTCTATGATTAATTTTAATTTTATATATAATATTATATAGATATATATAATATTATATATATTAGACATATATATATAGTTACTATATCCTATATATATGGGAGTATGGGAAACTGAATGCTTTTACAATAAAATGACTCTGGAGTCATAATTCAGCAGACGACGGAAATGGCGTTACAAAAGAAAACTTTAAACACACGCCAGGTCGATTTCCACGCATGCCACAAACTTTTTATGTGTAATATTTTTATTTTTTTTATATTACTATTTTTATATCATTTGCGAGCAATTGAAATTTAATAGAGAAATTCATTATTTTGTGAAAAAGGGGCGTGCGCTTTAAAATTAAAACAAGTTTCTATTCGTCTATTTACGAATTTTTCGATGCATTGATATTGCATTTCAAAGAGAAGTGCCATTTTCATAAATAAGCCCATTATTCAACTAATAGTGTAATTTGACTTTTCTTCACAACGGCGTAAGACATTTTAGAAGCAGAAGTAATTTTATATTTCAACAAGCTTGAACATTTTCCCAACAAAAATATTATATGGGGGGCAAGATGGGTAGAGGTCAAATTATCCACACACTGCGATTAACGGACATGGGCAATTTGCCAAAAACATTTCAGTAACTTAATCATAAGATTGGACGCGCCGGTTCTTACCGTATATGTATTGCAATATCCTTGTTTTTTTTCTTTTTATTGCCATTCAGGATTACGACACGGTATTAGCGCTATTCGAAAGAAATTGAAATTGAAGTGAAGGCAAATACCCAAGTTTTCAGTAACATGGGGATGGGATGTTTGCTTGCGATGGTGTTATCCACTCGAATCTCTGTAAGAAGGCGATATGTGTCAAGAGGTGAAGATAAGATGGCTTGATTTGAGGAAAGATATTAAAGGAAGTGCCCACTTTTACTAAATTGTTTTTTTTCCGCATAATGCTGACGGGTACATTGAATTAAAAAAAATCTTATAAATGTTAATGCTCTTAATTGAAATTATTAGTTAGGCTGGGGCCCCTTGGAACAAACCACTCTCCTGGGCGGGGAGAGTGTACAAGACCTTGTGCACGTAAGCGTTAATTTAGTAACATATTAATCAAGTTGCTACTTCCAAACATACACAATGAGTACAGAGAGAGCTTTATCATGGTTCGTTTGACTCTATCAAATGAACCACGAAAAAAGTGGTAATGCTCACTTAATTAAGTTCATACTTTGGAGAAGGTACATATGGTTGGAAGGTGCGGAAGGAAGCTTTATTTTTTCAGATCGAAATAGCGAATAGGCAAATTTCGATGTACATCTTGGGTGCCTTTAATTAAACATGGCGAATAGGCAAATTTCGATGTACCTCTTGGGTACCTTTAATTAAACCTGGCATTTGGTAAAAAGAATTATACTACCAAAACTTTTCCGAAAATACAAATACACTTTAACAGTTAATGAAATCTTACAAAGAAGAAGTCAAAAAGAGGGACATGTATTTTGTGTGTCAACGAGGAGGAAGAAATTCATCTAAAGTTTTATACAGTTATGCATTATACTCTTATGCATTATTTGCAACCGTTTAATTTGTGCAGCTATAAGGATCATTACAAGCTTTTTATTCTATATGAATTCTACACTTTACAGGCTGTAGTTTCCCACCCAGATGAAGTCTATCCTATCACTCCAGAAATATCCCTGTTGGCAAATTATGCCTCCCCTATAGGAAGATACATTCAGCATCGGCTTGCGTTCAACACTACCGACAGCATATTAGAAAATGACACTTTACCCAAATGCATTTCATACTAACAACTTATGTTAAAGTGTCACATTTCATCTGTATGCATTCAGCCTGGATATCGTATATTTTGATGCAAGGAAGTCACTTGATATTTTCCTATTGCCATAAATATTGGTTTGACTCCTTTTTTATTGACTACTGTAATTGTGTTACTAGAGTAGCGGGTGTTGGTAGTGCGTGATGGTTATCCTCAAAAGGCGTAACGTGATAAGGGAGCACTAGACTAAATCCTTCCTCCATTAAAGGCAAATAGGTACTGAAGACATTTTGTATGTCTCCTGGGCAGAAAACGGCAAACGCAATTGTGTTATATTTCGTGGTAGTATATTCCAAAAGCTTGTAAACTAAACGCAATTTATAGCCTTTGAGCGAATTATTTGAAAAAAAGTTAAGTACAGCACAAGCTTTAAACAAGAGTAACATCGCCATGATCGCCGTAATAAAATCTTTATTGCTTGATTGAACTTTAAAGTGTACTAAAAAGCTAATTTTTAAAACATGTCTTTGCGGTCTGAAAGAAAGAATATCTTCTGCAATAAGATTGCCTTAAAGAGACACTGGCACATTTGAAAAATAGTGCGCCCTCAAGATTTTTCAAAATCGATATTTTTGCATGGTTGTAAAGCTTTTATATACAAAAGCCCTCACCCGAAATGATTAAGACCAAATCAGCTTCCTTATGGGTAAACAGAACGATTTTATAATTTAGCGTCGCCGGCGACGTTAAATTCAGCAGACGACGAAAATAGCTTTTAACACAAGAACACACACTCCGTATGCATGTTTTCTCACGCTATGCACACTGTTTGATCGGTCTATAACCTTTGTGGTTTTAATATCAGTAAGTACGAGTCAAAAATATCCATGTAATATACACATTTGTTGATTAAAGTTATGGGAAACTTAAAAGTTGACCTACAAATTAGCTGGACGTCTTTATCCTCATATCAATATCCGTATCTGTTTTGGGGTATGTTATTTTTATGTGTAAAAAAATATTTCTGTTCTTCCAATGGCCTAGACTATCATTTGAGAGCAAATTGAAGAAATTTCATATTTTTGTGAAAATGTGCCAGTGCCGCTTTAAATAGCAGAAGTAACTAACAAAATGTTGTCTATGGCGGTCGCCATGTTGGCATTGGTGACGTTGCCCGCCATTGGTGACGTTGTATGACTTGAAAAGTCAATTGAGAAAACAGGTGTATGTGGAATGTTTAGGGATCTCCTGGTCATTAAATCCGATTATATAGCGTGTCCAGTAGAAAATCACTATCGATCGCCTAAAAAGGGGACGGATTCTTGATCAGGATATACCTAAAAAGGGTTGGTTGTTTCATTCTTATAATGTACTACATACCACCATTTATATTTTTCACGTGGCTACAATCATACGGAAGATATTATAAACGTTTTACTTTGTTATCAGTAATATAGTGTCATTTTTTTCTGACTGAAAGACATTCCTTTTAAACTAAAATGTATTTATGATATGTTGAAGCATATATTATATTAGCCTGGCATTTCGCTTTAATAGTTGACCACTCAAAAGGCATTGGTTAGATCACATGCGTAGGCGCATATGATCTTGCAAAAGAGTCTGCACAAAATGTGTTCATGGTTTCTGGGCAACATTGACCTGCTGATTCCAAATCTTGATGATGTAATTTTGTCATCCTTGAGCATTTTGAGATAGGGAAGGGGAAATATTAATTTCACACGGGGTTTAAAGGCTTATAGACATGTTGATCTGGTTCTAAGGATTAAAAAGGTATAGTTTCCTATATCTACAACCTTTGTGTTTGCACAACAGGACAAAACTGTTCAAGGTCATAATGGGGTAAACATTTATATTGATTCGATTGGTTTCAAATTATTCGTTTGGGAATGTTACAGTAGGAAATATACATTGTTGGACTATAATGCTTTAACGTAGCTTAATGGGCGTTCCATGAACTGCGAACTGTGACTACATGTCAACGTTAAGTTAAAAAGTTAAGAAACCTGCTATGTTCATTTGCAGTATTACAAAAGGATATAAACTGAGCGGGAATTCCGGGATGTCCACCTACTCCGAAGCAAGACCAAGATGAGAGGACGGCGTACAATTTAATTAGTCGAACTCACAGATAAACGGTGCTTAAACTAGCCCTGTACCTATTTTAAATTTAGACTCATTTTTAAAACATTTTTCTGGAATTGGGTTAAATAAAACGACTCCTTTCTTTCAAAAATATTAAATCGCTCTAAATACCTGAGTTTTGCGACCAATAATGGCACAAACCCCGCAGGAGCGCGTTCCATTATGAATCCGGCCAAACGAAATGATATTTTTTTTTACGAGAATCTATTAGTTAAGAATATGCAGACATTGACCTAAGTCATAAACATTATTACAGCAATCATTTTACAAACGAAGTGAATATTGTACTTCATGAAATCCAATCCAGTAATGTTTCTAACGAAAGGATACACACCGCGGCCCATGATATGAATGAGTTTAAGTTTATTTATTTACCATATCAAAATTACAAATACAATTATTATAATAATAATAACAACAACAATAATAATAATAATACAAATGTGGTGAGATAGTCAATAGAGTAAAGCTCGGAGTTGTGACTATACCCATTAACATGTAAAAGTGCAAAGACAAACTACAACGTCAATTTACAGGACATTGGTGCTGACAGACCAGAGAGGACAAGTGAGGACAGATGGACATGCTGGCTAATTTAGGCAAGTAATATTGATTTATGATATTAAAGAAAAGGATCTAACGAAAGGATACACACTGCGGCCCCAAAAATGAATCAGTCTAAAGACACCGTGTACGCTCATTAACATACGCACCGTGTAATGACAATACCAATGCATGATTTTTGTCCATATTTCTTCTCTCTTTTGTGTTTTTCATCCAAATTTGTCTTGTACTTAAATGTTTAAAACTATTGTTTTTCTTTGAAATCCATCTTTAACAGTTAAAGTCGGTATAGTGCGAATATAAACAGGTATAAACTTCTTAAATAAGACGCTCATGTATACACTGGTATACAAAAAAAACCCTCAACGACATCTGTTGGTCTTCTTGTTTACCAACTTAAACAATATAACCGATTGGCGGACTATATTCAACATTATTGACTGCGAAGCTTCAAGGTGCAGAGTATCAGCGTACTTCATGTATCACGTGATAGCTTTAAGAGAAGTTTTAATGTGGAAGCTTAGGCGGGAAAATTCTACTGCAACATTTTGACTCTCGCCTGAAGACATCTATATAGCGACGTGCCTAACGTGAAAGGGGTAATAAATCATACACATACGCAAATACCCGTGACATCACAATTTAACGATACCTTTTAACCTGTGATCAATCAACTCTTTTTTTTATGCAAGCAATTCCATATGTATATGGAATATATGCCATATATCTGTGCGTTGCTTTATTTTCATCTCGATTTGTATCTGGGCAATGGCCTACTTCACCTGCTTTTGACTACCGATCGGTTGTTTGGATCACCTCCAAACAACGAAGTAAGATGTCAGTTGGACGGTAAGTTGGACGGCAAGACCAAGACAAAAAATAAATACGTTTTAGAGACCTCTCTCGTGGAAAATCATTAAAATCAGTAAAAAATCATATTTTTGCTCACTTCACTTACGTGTTTAATTAGAAATCAGTCCATTGAAAACAACAGTAATTTTACATGCATCCATCAAGGTAATGTAATGTCTTTGAAGTTTCATCATTTCGTTTAATTAATTTGAATTGTTTACATTTGTAAAAACAGTAAAAACACAAGAATTCGTGGCAGGTCCTGGCAATTCATGCCACGGAAAAATCAAGGTATTGACATCCCTGCCAGATTTACAATGTATCGAGCATATTTTGGTCACATAATTCTAAAGCATTCAGACGGGGGGAGGGGCAGTTACACTGGAAAGATGGATTTGACGCGATTAGCGCATATACAATAGCAATGGTCTGTGAGCTGATGATTGCAGTGGCGTTGCAGTAATGTCAGCATCTATTGTTGAGAATTGAAGCTTACAAGGAAATAATAATTTACTTTTCCTTTTTTACAAAATGTAAACCACCTAAATTATTTCAAATTTGTGATTTTTTTTACTTTTTTTATTTTTTTCATTATCTTTAATATTTTATTCATGCCATTGGGTCCGTTTAAATAAAGACGCATTCTTGCGGCTTTAAAATTACGTTTAATTTTCAACATCTTTCTGGTATTGCGTCTAATAAAAGTTTGTTTAGCTTAACACATTTCTGGAATACATACCCTGAAAATTAATTGAAGAGGCCTTTATATTGGGTAACGAAATTTATTATCCTATTAAAACATAATATACTACTGGCATATGGTAGCATATAGTTGTTCTTGGATGTAGTTGGCATATTTTATATGTGACACATTTTATTTATTGCCTGATAAATATATCCATATATATTATCCAACAACACACTTGTCTATAGAGGTAAAACTAAATCACACGTTGGCACAGATGTACGGTTAAAGATTCTAAGGATACACATTTCTTTTTTTTTTAAATGAATTTGATTGGTTGTAGAACACCCACCATGAGCGATTCGAAAGTTTATCGGTGACGAAAACACACACTAAAACACTTCTTACCCGTGTGGACGTACCTAGTTTAAATTTAGATGCATTTTAGCAGAGTTAAAACTGTGTTTAACTTTAAGCTCCTTTCTGGAATTGCGCTTACTTAAGTGGTACGTTCATCTCACAGCTTAAAATCGCGCCAAACAACTTTGTGGTAGATACCTGACCCCAGTCAGTGGCGTAAGCCAGGTGGGGTCAAGGGGGGGGGGGGGCAGAGTGCCCCCTCTGAAAAAAAATCTTGCGGGGAAATCGGGAACTAACACGGATATTCCTGGTAATCGCCCCTTTTTCGGATTCTTTTGCCCTGCGACCGGGAAATGTTTGCTTGTGGCCGGGACATTTGTTGCACCTAACCGGGAACTTGCCTCGAACCACCGGGCTGGCTATACGCGCCTGACACAGTACAACACCCCATAATTACATGTTTACCGTGCAATGACAAATATCAATGAATGATTTTTGTCCAGCTCACCTATCACTGCTAATAAACAACGTGAGTGGCCGCGCCCGTCCTAAAAAAACACACAGTCAAGCAATTAAGATACAAATGCTGATGATATGATTTTTTTTCATGCCCAACTCAAACGTGTGTTTTTTTTTGTTCTTTTCTAATTTGCCAAAGGAATCCAAAACTTCAATATCGTACTTACCTGCGAATCCACCTTAACAGTTGAAGTCGGTAATAGGCGAATGTAAACCGGGGTGAACGAATTTTTCTCATAGGCCCAACACTAAACATCGTAACTTATTCTGTGAACTCCATTATTACCGGTTTGAAAGTCCGTATATAGTGCGAATGCAAACAGGCGGGAACTAATTTTTTCTCAATGCTAAAACCAAAAGCTGCGAAATCTTTTCGTTACCCACTGAAGTCGGTATAAGTGCAATGTAACAGGCGTGAACTTGGTTTAAATAAGACGTTCCTGTAGGCAATAACGCCTGTTCCCTGGCTTAGTGGCCGGCCGGTCCAGCAAATCGAAGTTGAAACTCATGACGCCAACCTATTTTTGTTAATCTGCTGGTCGTCTTGTTACGCGCAACTATACCATTTAAACCGATTGGCGGACAATATATCAGATGATATTGACTACTCTCACATTGATATAATTTTTGGCGAAGTTCCAAGGTCTAGAGTATCAGCGTACTTCATGTATCACGTGATAGCTTTAGAGAAGTGTTGATCGAAGCTTAGTTGTTACAAATTCTACGGCTTTTTTAAGACAACTTACTAGTGTAATAACGTGCATGCGTTTTTCGATGTCCCCTTTGGGAACTCCCGATTTACCGAAGTGAGCAATGATTTTTTAATATCAGATAAAGCTGTATTTTCCTCATGACGATGTCGTCCTGAAATTTTGTAAAAGGAACGGATTCGAACTAAGTTGAGCGATTTTTTCTGGTCTATTTTAACCGGTGCGCTAAAATGCCAAGCGAAGCTTCTAGGTAATCATTCTCTCAGCCTTTCTGGTCATTTTAGCGAATAAAGTGTGAAGGTAGCACATTCACCAAGGTGGTATGCCATCAAAGTCGAAAGGTAAGGGGGGGGTTGCCACCAGGAATATTTATGGTGCATTTGTGAAATTTATGCCAGAATGGCTCTAAACTCTTTTTTATGTAAAACTAGCCATTTCCATCATTTTGAGCTGAAAATCGCATGAAACTCCGATATCCTAGCTGTTAGCGCAAATTGGGATTTTCCTGTGAAAATGCCAATTTTTACGACTCGTCGGACTTGATGACGTCATTGCGATGCATACTAGGCATGTTAGTACTTTATTTTGGTATCAATGACAGGAGACAGAGCTTCAGACTCTGAAGTTAGGAATCATTTTCTATTTCGGTCACTATAGCTATAGCTATAATTTTTTTTTAACAACAATGAATGATAATTGCACTCTTGCCTCATCACTTTTGACTAGTTCTCATCGTGTCCAAACACAGAATATAGCCAGAGACGAGTACGTGTGACTGCTTCAAATTCGACAAGGCCTTGTCTGTGCATGGTTTCTCCAACAGTGTGCAGACCAAGAGATGTTCCATTCTCTGTGGTGCTGTTCCACAACCACAGTCAAACAGTATCCTGATCTGCAGGTAGCCACGATTTAAGGGAACCTTAGATTTCCGATGGAAGTTTTTGGCAACACAATAGAATGCCTGATTCACAGTGGTTTTGGTATTTAATGCATTTGTTAACTGACATACCAAAGAAGAAGAATTATATATTTTCCATTAAAAAAGTAACCCTATTTCAACCAATACGTTAGGTCCTGGTTGTGGTAAAGTTGGCTTAAAACAGCAAACAAGACAATTACACCTACCGCGTTTAAATACAACTATTCATGATAAGCAGAAATCCACTGGCAGCCAGCAAAACATTGATATAGAACATTAACTCGTCGATAGCCCCAACACAATATGCACGTTAATGCAGCCGTGCCATAGGGCAAGAGACCCACATTACATTACTACAATACATTCACCTGTTATTCAATTCCAGAAATGCCCCAAGTGTCAGGTGATTACTATGTTCTTGCTATTTCACCGTGGGGCAAGGAAGATTGAATGTAAATCGACAAAGTAGGATGTTGTATTACATAGAGTAGATTGTACCAAAGCAGATCTCTTCGCAAATATTGTATTTACCAAGATTGATCGTGCCATCAATAGTCGTCTTCCTATAGTTGGTTTTGATCTTTTTTTCTTCAGAAACTCTACCAGTACAATGCATGTACACAAATGCTAAAATATTGCTTTTAGATTTTGGCAGTGTCCATAAGGCTTATATTTCTCTGTGTAAACGTTTTATCATCTTCATCCACTCTAATACCTTAGCGCACGTGTGAGATTCTGGCCCGAAACCCATATCGGCATACCTTAGCAAGAGTAACACAAGCTAGAGTCGTAGTGTCGTGTATGGCAAGCCATAAAGGCCATAACGTATTGCCGCAACGCGTTGCCGAAATGTCGCAACGCGTTGCGACTTTCTCACAACGCGTTGCGGCAATACGTTATGACCCTTATGGCTTGTGGACCTTAGCAACGCGTTGTGAAGCTTGCAACGCGTTGTGAAGCTCGCAACGCGTTGTGAAGGTTTGCAACGCGTTGCAAAGTATCTAGCAACGCGTTGTGGGTCTATTTTTTGAAATACGTCACAGAAATTCATGATTTTGATTGGCCGACGTCGCAACGCGTTGCCGAAAAAAAAAAAAAAAAAAAAAAAGTACACAAATGCTAAAATATTGCTTTTAGATTTTGGCAGTGTCCATAAGGCTTATATTTCTCTGTGTAAACGTTTTATCATCTTCATCCACTCTAATACCTTAGCGCACGTGTGAGATTCTGGGCCGAAACCCATATCGGCATACCTTAGCAAGAGTAACACAAGCTAGAGTCGTAGTGTCGTGTTCGTTAGTCCGAATCCAAGCTACATTGGCAACTAACCAGTGCCTTTTTGAAAATAGATTTTGATGAAACAATACTATAGGGGATTTCGTTTGCTTTATCTATTTATTTTGTTTGCTTTTTTGTTGGTGTTTTTTTTCTTTGTTTTGTCGGTGTTTTTGTTTCTTTGTATCTTTGCGAAAAACCGCAAATGTCCCCAGAGAATATATAGTCCATTTGCAGTTAATCTACTTTTTCTTGCATTGGGGATCAAATAATTTTTTCTTATATTGGGGCTTAAAGGCAATGCCCATCCTTATCTGTCGACCAATTATGGTATAGAATTCAACATTCAAGCAGATTTAAGGATCACCTGATTTATTCATAGAAGGGAACAAGGTTTGATGAAGTAAAAAACAAACGCTTTCTTTTGGGGTTAACACACGCTTTCTTTTGGGGTTAATGGAAAAAATCACACGTTATATTTCCCTGGAATGGCATGAAATTTTAAGGTATCGGACTTGTAAAGCTGTTCACATTATCGAACGGTCTTTTATCTATATTATGCTAGATATCATCCAAGATACGCCCAAACCCTCAGTAGTTATAGATATACAGGTGTTAGTTTATCGATAGTGTTACTGGGAATAAAAAAAAACATAATAAGCTTTTACCTCCAGACTGAATAATTGACGCAGAATAAAAACGCAGAACTATTTATCTATTTGCACAATAATTTCAGTACAATGATAGGATGATAGGAAATAGCCTAGCAGCTAATATTTAGATTATAACCCGACCCGGATAACTATCTAAGTGGCTAGAAGCAATTTTAAACAAGGAAAAATAAAACAGCGATTTAAGGAAAATCCTGTCCCCGATCAATTATCCCCACTGAGCCAGCTTCCAAGAAAATTTCCTGTAGCAAAGCAAATGGTAAAGTTACAAGTTGGCTGAACCCATCGTAGTCAATATGCAACGAAGTTAACTATGCATGGATTCTGAACAGATTTTGGAAATACACTTTTGCTCATAAAGTTTGAATCATTTTTGTCAGACCCAATCTTAAAACGCATTTCTATTTGAACGCCTCAAGAATCATAATCGAATAGGTGAATGATTACATAATGAGTCCCCACTACCCAGGTGAAGTGAATCCATGTATAATTTTGAAATACATAACAATGCATTTTGTTGGGAGCTCTAAAAAGCCAGGCGTCTGTTGTTTGCTCCTTTTCCCTGCTCCAAGCCTGTCTGCAACGAGCCCACGTTCTTTTAGAGTTGGTTGTTACCTTTACAACAAAAACTGGCACAGAGGTTCCCTGGGCTATGCCTCGTCCATTGTCAAAAAGCCGGAGAGTGCTTGTACTCCGACGGGTTACAAACAAGCAAAAGTCGCGGATTTCCTCTGGATATCGCAGACTACTGTCTGTAAAATCCTCATACATAATCGAGAGGTGGGTCATTTTAGGTCACGAAAATCTCCAGGACGACCACGATTGACTACCAGACGAGATGACCACCGACTGCTCTGTGCCGTAGACCCCGGAAAATGCCAACGAGCCGTCTTCGTTGTTTGTGGAGAAGACACTATGGAATCAACGTTTCCCGTCAAACGTTAAATCGGAGATTGCTTCAACGTGGTTATGGGTACCGAACAAGACGAATGACCAAATGTCCACGCCTAGCCATGCACGACAGAGTTGCTCGACGTCGTTGGGCTAGGGATCATAGAAGATTACAGCTCGGACACTGGAGATTTGTTGTCTTTGTGGACGAGGGCCGCTACATCCTTGACCGTCAAGATGGAAGACAAAAGATTCGTCGATTATGTGGCGAGAACCTCGGAGATGACTGTATTTAGGCATCGGCTCAAGATGGTGGCGACTCAGTGATGGTATGGGCTGTATTCATTATGGAGGAAACATCACTAGTGGTGCCAGATGGAAATATGAACGCCGTCGGGTACCTGATTCTGGAAAACCACTGACTGGCACATGCTAGAAGGGTTTATGCAAACAATTTTCGGCTGCAAGACGACAACGCCACGCCGCACAGGGCGGCTGAAGTAATACAATTTCTTGAGGCAAAGGGGGTGAAACAGATACCATGGCCTGCTTGATCCCCTAATATGAACCCTATCGAGCATGCCTGGATGCCTTAAGCCGAACCATCAATGACAGGGACAATCTTCCTCACCATCAATGACAGGGACAATCTTCCTCAAACTCTAGCGGCGACGTCTTGACCCACTAATTTATCCCAGGGGTGGCCATACTCGATATCAGTGACTGATTGACATTTAAAACAGTACTATTGAACATTCCAATGCATGAAATTACCCCCAAAATGTGTTATGACTGATGTGAAAAAATTGTAACAAAATCCTTAAAGTTGCTGTTCAAATACCCCTTTATCCTTTCAGGCTAAGGAAACAGTTCATAAAGGGTTAATTGTGGACTAAGTTCATATGTTCAGAAGTGACTGATCAATCAAGTAGAGTGGTGATTATACACCCTAGATATCATAAATAACTCATACTGTAAGAATCATTCCATGAAAAAGTGGTACAAATATTTTATTCCAACATTATGAGCAACAGTGTATTGTGCAATATGATGTGTGACACAGCATGAAACAATAACCTGTTCTGGTATGTGATTTCACTAATACATTCTGCAACCTACTTAGTACTCCTCATGTTTTTTTTTAATATGAAATAATCTGGGTACCACTGTTCAATGTCTTCTGCATTATTGTTAAAAAGATCGCACATCTTATTTTGTTTGTTGAATTTGACTTTAGGACCCATTCACCTCTGTTAAAAAAAACAGAAAAAATACCAACGTTCTTGCTCTCAGTGTCATTAACATATGTTTGCATGCTGGTAAATTAAACCATACATTAAATTTGTATTACACTATTTGCACTATAAATAGCCATACTCAGTCTATTTAAATCAAGGGTCGGCAGGGAACCTTTTTCTTTTTCCATCAAACTAATTACTTTAGTCTTCTACACAGATCCCCTTCTATCTTCAGGACGCTTCTTGATGTATTTAAAAGGATTCTTGAGCACCCATCTTCTGTTTGCATAATTTCTCATTTATTTTAACTCCCCTGTTACCTGGTTACTCTGGCAATTCCTTTAGCCATTTGTACATTTCTGAATTAAGAAACATAGAAGCTGTTCGTGATTTTGTCTTTTAATCTAGCTCCTTATTTGTTTATATTGTACATTTATGTATTGTGATGAAATAGAACCGCAAAATTAATGGACACTTAGCGTATACTTCACCCTTTCAGGTTTTTTTTTTTTATTATTTAAAAACCATAGTTGATAACTAAAGTATCTTCTATATTCCTGTTACTTTGTTTTCACATCAGCAGTCTAAGTACTAAATAGAAAAAAAGTGCTATGTAGCCCTTTAAAAGAAGCGAATAACGAGCTGCGTCATTTTAAGTGAAATTGCACATTTATTCTGCAAGGAAAGAGCTTTCAATAATGTTAACCTCATTGCACCGTAAAGATCCATTAATTGCTAATTTTGTCACAGAATGTGAGTAAACTCTTCACTTCGCCACGTTACCTTTAAAACAGTGGCGAATAACTTTAGTTCATGTGTTTATAACCTGACATACATTTGGGTGGCGTACTTGTTTCGTGAAGTAATCACTGTGAAATGGTGAACATAAGCAATAGTTTTTGGGGTTAACGATCGGCACAAAAATTTGTAAATAAAGGTGAATATTCTCCAGATATTTAAAAGGGATTACAGATAAAATATCATCTTGATTAAATGACATTAACTCGAAAACCCTCATCTGTAAGATTTCGCATAAAAGCTACAAATGCTACTTTATTAGCTATTCCAGTGGTAGATCCACAGGACATTGCATATGACTTCCACAAGAATCTGCACGAAATCTTTTGATGGTTTCTAGGCAACAACTTTGACCTGCTGATTTCAAATCCCGATGATGCAACTTTGTCATCCTTTAGCATTTTGGGATAGAGAAGGTGGTAAATAAGCAGGGGTAAAATTTGTAGGGCTAAAAGGTGTACAGACATGTTCATCTAGTCCTAAGGATTAAAAAGGGTGGACGGTTCGCTTAGGCTTAAAATGGTTCAAGGTCACCCTGTTGTAACATTTTAGAATGCACAGATTCTTCTCAGAGTTGGCTCAAATTGTTTATGTAGTTAAATAGTAATGTAGAATAAACGTTATGTATTTTGTTTGACTTTCGCGGTATAATTAGGGGGAAATACTTATAGGGCCCACCCAGGGTTTATGAGGATCAGCACCCATGCCTCTGCTAAATACCTTTGATCTGATTAACATAAATTAATGTAATTTCATGTTGTAATGTGCCCATACGAACATTTGATAAACCAATTTGAAACAAATCGGATCATTTAGAGATTTACACGGCGACTTTGGTATAAAATTTGATTCTTTAAGTCCAATACCCAAATTTATTGGTCAAGCTATGAGTTGAAAAAATATTGGGCTCGACTGCGTCTCGCCCAATATTTTTTCAACTCATAGCGAGACCAATAAATTTGGGTATTGGGCGAAAACAAGAATCCAATTTTATCAATATTATGTTTTGAGAATCTTGTGTCCTATATTACTATACACATTTCATTTTAAACTGTGTAGCTTATTGGCCCGATGACTTGGGTCAATTGTCTCTGTCAAAAATAACAATCCCCTGTCTACACCTCTTCAGAGATGACGATTTATCGCCGATCTGATGTTTTATAGAGATTCATTTTGTTAATTATCTCCGTCTTCGTGGCGGGCGTCAACAAAAAAATGTTTCAACTTCAAGATTTCCGCGAGTTGCTCTTTGCCTACAAAGACTCGAAGTACAAGTTCATGAGTTATGTACCATGCCAATTGCCATGCTACTGTACTGACAGTGACGCTAGTTACAGTAACATGTAACTCAGTACTAAGATACTGAGTTACAGAACGTTGCCATTATATGACCTAGCCATTTTTCCTGAACTCAGCGACGTTTAACTTTGCAGAAGGATAACTTATCTTTAACTTTATTTTACTCACCCTCAAGTATGTCCATTTGAGCATGTGTATCTCATGATTCATATGAGATTATTGATGTCAATTTTCACTTACCTATTTCGGGAAAAATAGACTTTTTTGTGGAGGTCTGCTCATTATTACCTTCACAGACCGTATCGTTGATAGTAATCGCAAGGACTCACGTGACTAGTAAGTACGCCACTGGCGAACTACGCATTCGGTGTTTTTTTTTCGCCGGTGATTCTATATTCCCTGGCCAAGATGCTAAGCCACGCCCTCTGCGGGGATATCTAGAGCCAAAACTCGCGGGAGCTCCTTCTTTTAACATAAATTGACTAAATGCCGTGTTTACGAGGGGGTTTCTGGCCATGTTTTTTTTTTTTTTGGTGCGTGTTTGTGTAACGTAATTTGCTTTGGAAGCGAAGTCTCTAGGGATTCCGTCTCTAGTACCTGTCACTCATTGCTCAGGCGATCGACGTGTGTGGCCGTATTTCATGGACTAGTCAGACGATGGTATCCAAGAATCACAAATTTAGCCGTCGCCATTGTTTTAATACAAAAAGGGTTATTTCTGAATTGTTGGGCCGATTAAAAAAATTATCCGATTCTTATAGCCCTCCCTCCTCACTTTTTTGGGATAAGGCCAACTTTTTTTTTTTGGCAGTCCTGAAAGTCAGTGGCTGGTAATATCAATTTTCGGTGAAAGTAAAAAAAAAAAAAAAAAACTGCACTCCCTACTCACTTTTCAGAAGCCACTGTTACGAGAATCTAAAAATTAATGCTGAATGAATAACGGACAAGGACGAGGTCGCATTGTTGTTGTTGTTGTTTTTATTATAGGTTTAGGCACGCACTTACCCACATATAACCGCCTAAATTAGTTACTTATTTGTATGGGCTTGCCCGGCAGCGTCTGAATATGTGTTGGAAACGGCTTTTGTTCCTCGGTGGTGTGGTTTGTTTACCGTGTGTACGACCTTTAACCTCGTAATTTCATATTTCCGGTTTCATCGTATCTGCTGGTCGAGAAATCGTTCCGTCCTATTTCTTCTCGAATTAACAATTTGTGATATCAAGTTGCAAAACAAATGGTATGTACAGTAAAGTAAGCATTGCAAGAATTCACATGAATGCATGTTGAGTGCGTATTGGCGGTATTTTGGTCTCTGTAACCTTGCAAAGTTTGAGTTCATTAAATACCGTATGTCACTTTAGTACAACGAACTAGGACATGAGAATCAGCTGTTCGATAATGCCCAGTGCTAATGATAAATGGATTCGAATGTCCTAGTTACTAGGACTACAGTAACACTGGATCAAGCGATTACCTTATAACTCCATGATTTAACTGACCTGAAAATCTTTACTCCAACAACGGTACTCTCGCGGTGTGGGCACCATCCACACCTTTAATAAATCCATTTATCGTTGGAGATCTACTCCCAACAGCAGAAGAATTAGCCATCTCGCTAGGTAAATAAAAACAAACACGTCC
The DNA here is from genome assembly GCA_023653785.1 of Ophioderma brevispina. Taxonomy (NCBI): domain Eukaryota; kingdom Metazoa; phylum Echinodermata; class Ophiuroidea; order Amphilepidida; family Ophiodermatidae; genus Ophioderma; species Ophioderma brevispina. The sequence continues at coordinate 172,978 of JAMKCH010017859.1, forward strand.
TTTACGGCGGTACGGTAAGTACGTATAGCCTGTTTCAAAAATTGAAAACGTAAATTGAAACCGGCGTTTGAAAATTCTCAAGACTGAAATAATACCGAAATGCATTGTGGGAAAAGGGATGCGGCCCGTAGCGATTGCGTGTTCACTTTTCCGTGTTTGCGAGTACCGAAGTACCCGACAAAAACGTTCAATTTTCTCGCTAGGTTCTATAGGTTCAGAGCCAATTACGGTACATATTTAAAACAAAACATAGTAACGGACCCTCTGTTTCAAAAATCTCCATAGAACCCCTTCGTTTTCCGGAGATATTTGAGATTTAGTTTCATTTGCATGCATTCGCTATGACGGACTGATAACGTTAATCTCTCGCGCAGTACTAATTAGATAATATTTTTCGGAGTCTGTGACACAGACTACACACTTTCCGCACCGCCGTACACGTCCTTGACACGATTGATGCAGAATTGACATGACCGGAAATTGTGCACACGCTAGGTACTTCCGGGGTACATAATTAGCCTGAATCTTTGGCCCTCACACAGCATTATGCCGTATTATTCGACGAACATGGCGGGCCAGCGATGACTACCAAAGCGGGTTTACCCTAGTGGGTTGTGTGCGCATGCGACTTAATACTGTCTCGTTACCAGGGTGCACAGACATAAACTGCATTAGAAGCGTTTCTTTTTAAATTTAATGAAAGTTAAGGGGGATTGATCCAAAGTGGTGGAAATATTTGGACACCAAAGTTTCAAGAGAGCGTAGATTATTGAGAAGTGTTGTTTTTATTGGTTTTTCCAGCATGTGTATAGTAATATAGGACAGAAGATTCTCAAAACATACATAATGGAACAGTCTTTGGCCTGTTCCGTGCAAACACAAGATATAGCAAACTATTATACTTTTTTTTAATCCGTAAGACAATTACAACATGTCTGTAATACCTCTTGACCCCTACATAAGTATAGAGTACAGAACAAACAGAAACTTGAAAAAGTAAGAGGAGCCAGTAATATGATGAATAAGTTCATAAGTTTTTTGAACGACAGAAATGAGGAGATTTGCATTTGAGAAGAAAGATTATTTCAAAGTTGAGGTCGAGTGTTGTTATCAAGGACAGTATTGATCGGTTCTATGAATGTATCACGGGCATGCCTAGTGTTGTAGTGGTGCGAAAGAGTGTCAACATAGAAAAGGTCATTGCCAAGAAAAGGTCTTGTAGAAGAAGTTTCATGATGAATTTTAAACGAAGGCAAATGGTGAGTTCAAATAGATCTCAACGGCCTTCAAGTTAGCCATATGGAATTTGTACACGACGGATAATATTTTTGAAGGGGAAAAGAGAATCGAGATTAACATTATTCATATCAGCCCATTTCATCGTTCTATATAGGTGAGAATGTGGTAAAGTGAGAGAATGGTAGACGTGTTTTGAGTGGGAACGGTGGAAAAAATGGACGAACGTCACGATAATGCTATTACATTTCAAACAATTAACAAACATGTTGTGTGCGTGTGTGCGCGCCAAATTTCCCGTTAGGATTTTCAATCAATGCCTATGGGTTAGATTTAATCAATGAGAAGGGCAATGAACTTTGAAGTCTCAACTTGTTTGATTTTAATTTTTTGTGGGAATCTAATTTGAAAGGGCTTATTCTTATGACCCATGCAGCATGTGTTAATAAAATTTCGTGCAAAAATTCCTTCTGGAACGTGGTTTCCGTAGGCCCAGGTCCTTCCAAAGCTTCCCCTCCCCCCTTCACCATCGGAAGTAGGAAAAGAAAAAGACCTTTCCCACATACCTGTTAACTGAGAATAAAAATTAACAAAACCCTAGAGTTCCAAAAATCGTTTTTCACGAGTGAGAAATCGCCGAAAAAAAGCTTGCGTACAATGCAAACCCCCTTAAGGGTTAGTTTTATTTGGCAAAACGACATATTTTCTCCACAGGTTAACGTTTTAAAGAGAAGATTACAATAATGTTGGTAAATTAATAAGTAATTTGGTTCAATTAATAAACAACGATCTAGAAAGTAAAGAAAACTAAACATAAGCTGAATATACAAATATAAACCGACACAGTCACATTTCCCCCCAGGTGATCTGTGACTTCGTTATTGATAATGGACAAATGCCTGTAATTGCATGATGGTGCACTATGTTTTAATACCAACATGACCAAGGGGGGCGCACAAAAAATTTGTTAATAACCATGTGAAGGTGCCAATAAAAGGTTTAAATTTACTATGTTGTTGATGAATTCATGCATAAATGATTTTTTAGATTTACAAACACCAATCAAAATTCCTTCACATCATGACTTGAGGGACGTTCTGTGTAAAACTCACAGAATTTCCTTCTAAATCTAAAAAAAATGGGTTCGTTAAAATTGTTGGTAACATGAGCCGTGGTTTTTAAGGTTGCAGTTAGTTTTGTGGTTAATACTATGCTTGCCTAAAAAAAAAAAAAAGTATCGTTTTTGGTTAAAGTGAGAGAGAAGTCGCATTTGTGTCGTCATGCATGTCAGTGTAACACTCTGGTATAGGGCTTATGCATCCCTTTACTCAATAGAGTGCGAGTAGTTATTCTGAGTGCAATATGCCAACGGCGTGTAGGAGGTAACTCCCAAGCCATTACTGATAAAGTAGTATAGCAAGTTTTACTTGTATCACGGGCGCAGTGCACAAGCATTGCGACTTCAGGGGAAAAGGAGATTTAAGGACAAAATGTCAATGTCCCGACCTAAATGCGGGGAAGTCAAGCAATAAACAACAGCATTCATTGGAGATGACGAATATCAAGCACTGTATGTTTTGATCTAATGATCTGAATAGCGGTGTGATGTGGCAATAACATTATATTGCAATGAGTAGTAAAATCGCAAAATGCAATATCAAAAGGGAAAATAAAAAACACGTAATACCGAGCATACGGCAGACAGGAAACTCATACAGAATTCCCAAATGAAAATCAATAAATGGGAAAGAGATCAATTTTTCAAGTAGGGTAAGCCTTAACAGGATCAGTAGAAATAAGTACATCTTCGTATAATTTAAATCCTTCAGCCTGATTCAGTCGATTTGTTGCGACAAATTCTTTGATTACTATTGATTCATCTTGAACAACTAGTATTCACTTGGGTCAATACCTGGACATTTCTTTGAAGGAGTCAAAACTATCCTATTGAAAACTTGTACGGCATACCATCAATAGAATGCGAGTAGTTCTTCTGATGCAAGGTGCCAACGGCGTGTAGGAGGTAACTCCCAAGCCATTACTGATAAAGTAGTATAGCAAGTTTTACTTGTATCACGGGCGCAGTGCACAAGCATTGCGACTTCAGGGGAAAAGGAGATTTAAGGACAAAATGTCAATGTCCCGACCTAAATGCGGGGAAGTCAAGCAATAAACAACAGCATTCATTGGAGATGACGAATATCAAGCACTGTATGTTTTGATCTAATGATCTGAATAGCGGTGTGATGTGGCAATAACATTATATTGCAATGAGTAGTAAAATCGCAAAATGCAATATCAAAAGGGAAAATAAAAAACACGTAATACCGAGCATACGGCAGACAGGAAACTCATACAGAATTCCCAAATGAAAATCAATAAATGGGAAAGAGATCAATTTTTCAAGTAGGGTAAGCCTTAACAGGATCAGTAGAAATAAGTACATCTTCGTATAATTTAAATCCTTCAGCCTGATTCAGTCGATTTGTTGCGACAAATTCTTTGATTACTATTGATTCATCTTGAACAACTAGTATTCACTTGGGTCAATACCTGGACATTTCTTTGAAAGGAGTCAAAACTATCCTATTGAAAACTTGTAGGCAATACCTCGATATCCTAGTTATGAATCGTTGGACAGTTGAATAGTTCCTTTTTTGCTAGTGGACCGGGAAGTTTGAAGAATATTACATACCACCTTTGTGCAAACTGTTTCGGTGAAGGTTTTTTTAGGGCTAAAAGCAGCAGAGCTGAGAGAAAAATGTCTGTTTCTAATGCGGAAATACATGTATATCTGTATAGAAAGGCAATCCATCTTCTTATACCAAGTTATTCAGACACTCAAGCACGCTTACAAAGCATTTTCCAAGAGTGCAAGAAGATATCTCGAGCATTGATACTACACATGGGACGGTTTATTGTCAACAGGGGTGAAATAAACATTTAATCATTCCATTCCAAAACATAATAATACCATTTGTTTTCTGCCTCTTTCAGTGAACCGAAAAAGTGTAGTTTCAAATATAGTCCCCGCCCACAATTCAAACGAACGGCAGTGACAACACTTAACTAAACGTACTTAGAATAAGCGTTTTATGCCTTTTTTTTCCAAGAACAATGGAATTAGCCGTTTTAATGCATTAAGTCAATTGGAATTCTTTTACATACAGCGCTTCTTCTCGTCTGATATGAGCGCAGCTAAATATGCTGTAAGCGATGGAAGGGGAGCCAGCTATCTGTTGATTGGTTGGGTTAAGAAATCTGTGTCCACCGGTGGACGAAGGTAGGGCACTCATTGAGAATCCAGTCTGTGATGGAGAACCACATTGGCAAGCTGGTAGGGTCCGCAGCCCCCATCGTGTCCTATTTGCCATTGAGAAGCGACCGACCCCTGTGCAATCCGTTTAAGGTGACCCATTCCTGCGTGGGAGATTGCTGCCATGTGGTAGTTTCTGCTAGGTGTATAGAGAGTTGATCTGGTCTTGGGTATCTAGGCCAGCATATTTTCCCATGTCTGTAAGATGTTTGAAAGGGGACGGAGAGTTTAGCACGTGTCGGCAGTAAAGGTCGACGAGAGCCGCAGTCTCTGTCTACCGATTGGTTGTGATTCGTTGACAGTGTTATGCAGCGGGTGCTTGTTGTCCAGCAGGGCCTTAATTCACTAATTTATGCGTGTGGTGTTCCCTCCGGAGTACTGGCAGGTGGCAATGTCTGAAACCACTGGTAGGAATTCAGAAGGAGTAGGACGGAGCAGCCAGTTTCTTTGTGTAGAGCTGTTGCACCATGCTGGGGCGGCATATTCAGCATGATCGCTGTAGACCAGAGGCAAGGCAGTGGTGCGTGGGTCGTTGGGGGGCTTGGCACCCCATGAAGATCCAGCAAGTCGGGCACAGGAGGTTATATTATTCCTCGAAGATACCTTGGGCATACTGACTCGAGGTGCCGCGTTAAGTGAGCTGCCGGTCAAAACTGTTGTGTTGTTTGTATTGATAGCACTTCCGTTTGATGTTGATTTTGAGCTGGCGATGAGCCTCTTTGGTGTTGAGGTGGAAGGCAGTAAATCGGTGGTCTTGGCTTCGCTCAGCTTCAGTCTCCATGTCTTGAGATAATTGCGGCAAGTAGGGCCATGTCTGTAGTAAAGTGTGCTTTTCTACTTCTGTCCAGTTGCTGTCCGAGGGTAGTAGGCAAGATCGTCGGCGTAGCCCATATTGTCTAATATGTTGTTTGAGGTAATCGCTGATAAAAATTTGAACCAGCATAGGACCAGTACAGATCTTGAGGTACTCCGTTCCCTCAGCCGACGCAGACTACACTCTGCCCATCACTGGTCTTGAGAAAAAGCTGGGCCATTCCCTGGCCATTCAACAAATCGAGTACCACACCTCATGGATTGTTCTTCTTTTTGTGTGTATTGAAAGATATTCATGAGAACTAAACCGAAATTTTGAGCGCTGTACCTCTTTTCGTTTTCAACACGCTAACGCATTTTAAATTGGAGGGGGGGACCACACAAACATGTACCGTTGTGAAATTCAATATTCAGAGGGCATAATAAAGAAGTACACAACCCTCAATCCTTACATAACTTGGCATTCTGGATACCCTTTTGCTGCAGATTGCAGATATGGGGGGGGAACAAAAAAAGCAACCTTTAAATTGGAGGGGGGTTCACCTCAGAAACATGTACCGTGTGAAATTCAATATTCAGAGGGCCATAATAAAGAACTACACCCCTCAGATCCTTCAAACTTGGCATTCTGGAAACTTTTGCTGCAGATTGCCAATATGTGAACAGAAAAAATGCACACGATGGTGCCTCGATTTGTTGAAATTGGCAGGGAATGACCCGCTGCGGTTTGCAAGCATGTTACAGTGAATTGGGTACAAGGTGTACGATCCTGATGGTCCCTGAGCAGCTTGAGTGTCAGGCCCTGGTGCCACACGGTGTCTTATGCTGGCAAGCAAGGTCCACCAAGATGGACGCCTTTCAAAGCTTTCCCCGCAATATCATTGTGAGTTTTACAACTGTGGACGGTGCCCGGCCACAGGCGAAATCCTGCTTGTTTTCGTCAGGCATATTGGGATCGACGACGGGCTCCAGCCGGGCCAGGATCTCCTCGCAAGGAGTTTGAAGGACACACACAGTAGTGATATTGGGCCGTAGTTCTTAGGGTTGTCGACGGCTTGTTTGGTTTGGGGAGTGCGATGATATAGCTCTCCTCCAGATCTTGGGTAAGACTGGTTGGTAAGCAAACATGTGTAGAACTCCTGGAGCCAATCTACATCGGGTCGTGGGCCCTCATTGCACAATCAGGAACTTCTGCTGGTATGTTATCAGGGCCCTCGTCTATTTCACTCTTTAGTTGGGCTCTGATACAGAGTTAGCTCATCTAGTTATAAGGGTGTTGAAGTGACCCGTCCACGCCGGGGGCTCGACTAAGTTTGGTGATCTCTTTTTTGACAGAGCAAGTGTCATCCTTAGTAATGTTCTTTGAAACGACCATTTGTGAGGAGTTTTCCAGCAATTGAGTGTTGGCAATCCACTGACCATTTTCGATGGTATTGGAAATTCTGCCCGGTGAGGCGGTTAGTCTTCCAGGCCTTCCTGGCTTGATGGGTGAAGTCCGATTCCTTGGACCTCCCAGCACTCACGGCGTTTCCCATGTCTAAGCAGTTTGTCAGATCTGAAGCCTTGATGAAGCTTCTTCTTCCCCGGGTTCAGAATCAGGAAATCATTTGTAAAGAGTGTCCATATTATTCCTCATCCCAAGATGGGATATAACTGCGACTGGCGCCACGTGGGATGGTCTTCGTTGCTATATTAATAAAGAGTTGACACAGTGCTGTGTAAGAATTGTCCAGGTTGGAGGAGGTTGGTGTTGGAGGGTGGGGCACTTCTGAATCCACCAGGTGCTTGAACTGGTTCCCAGTCTGCCTTGCGGAAGTTCCACCTTTCCACTGGCTTTTGTTGGTACAGACTTAGCAAGGCTCGCCTGAGCGATCAGTGATGGTTTGTGTTGGGACTTCGGAAAGCGGGTCGAGAACAGTAACGGTGAAATGGAGATTGTGTCCATGTTTGCAAAGCAGGTCCGGGTTTTAGACGTAAATTCCACCTTCCAGAGTTGAAAGTGTCTGGTTGCTTGGGATGGTGTCGAAGTTGTACCCCGGATGTTGAGGCCCAGTCCTCTAGGGGTGCTCCATCCATGGTTGGTTTTCCTGTAACCCCATGTATGCTATGGCTAGTAAGTCACAAGCGTAAATGCAGGGTGCACAATAAGTTGGTAGAGAGTCTGCGTTGGAGCCGATGGTTAGTGGCTTGTAGACATTGGTGACATGAACACCTGCAATTTGGGTCGTTTAACCCCATTCCACAGGGTGGAGTCCTACAGGAGAGGGTTGCAATTTGTTTCCATGGCTGATTTTACTAAGCAAAGGTGGCCATCCCGTGGGTAGCGCTCTCGGTGTTGTGCGCTAAGGTGTACGCAGATGTTCAGAATGGAACGGTCAGTAGCGTGTGTCGCTTGGAGGAGATTGCAGTGACTTTATTGCGTGTTGTGAGGTGTTCTATGATGTTTATCCTTTGCTCTAGTTAGAAACCTTCCACGTTTAGTTGGCGCACTGAGATTTCCATCTGACTTGACATCTGGTGATGCCTGCCCTAATAAGGGCACGGGCACGTGTGCCAGACTGGCAACAGACAATATGTCCTCTGGCCGGGCATTGGTCCAACAGCGTGCATCAAAGGGAATAAATTTTAATTGCGTATAAGGAACTCTACTACAATTCTGGTTCACAAAAAATACGATAAAGTATGTATGTTTTGGTACTTTTCAGATTTTAATGGAGGGAATATTGTAAATATTCTAATGTCGGTGCTCTCAGTTTTGTGACAGGATACATATCAGTAAGTGTAATTGATGTTATACAAAACATTCTGAAGCATGCTACAACATTGGTACCGTTACCTTCCTTATGTTCTTTTGGGTTTTTTTAGGTCTAATGGTTTCATGGCTATTTTATTCTATTCTACTCGTGGCTTTGCACCCAACCATACAATCTCTGTAAAATTGAAGCTTATTGCATTTCGGAATAATATTATTACATTTTTCTTTTGCAGTGATCTTTTCCCACTAATTTTGCATTTTTCATTCGGTATCTGTGAAATAGTAGGCTGTACAAAGTACAAAAAAAGTGATTTTCGGTTCCTAGTTACTCGAAATCCATATCAGCAACAGGTAAGAAATGAAATGCATCGTATAGAGCATATCAAAATCTAGGGTTTTTTTTTTTTTTTTTTTTTTTTTGTACTTCTGAACGTGTTTTATGTTAAATTATTACATTAACATCTTGAACTCAAGGTCATTGATTCTATACCCGCAAAGGTAACAGATTGGTCCAACAGCGTGCATACAAAGGGAATAAATTTTATTGCGTATATGACTCTACTACAATTCTGGTTCACAAAAAATACGATAAAGTATGTATGTTTTGGTACTTTTCAGATTTTAATGGAGGGAATATTGTAAATATTCTAATGTCGGTGCTCTCAGTTTTGTGACAGGATACATATCAGTAAGTGCAATTGATGTTATACAAAACATTCTGAAGCATGCTACAACATTGGTACCGTTACCTTCCTTATGTTGTTTTGGGTTTTTTTAGGTCTAATGGTTTCATGGCTATTTTATTCTATTCTACTCGTGGCTTTGCACCCAACCATACAATCTCTGTAAAATTGAAGCTTATTGCATTTCGGAATAATATTATTACATTTTTCTTTTGCAGTGATCTTTTCCCACTAATTTTGCATTTTTCATTCGGTATCTGTGAAATAGTAGGCTGTACAAAGTACAAAAAAAGTGATTTTCGGTTCCTAGTTACTCGAAATCCATATCAGCAACAGGTAAGAAATGAAATGCATCGTATAGAGCATATCAAAATCTAGGGTTGGTATTTTTTAGTTTTTCATTTTTGGTTAAAAAATCGTGAATTATGTCAACTTTTGAACAATCTTGGCGTTGTTCCAAATTGAAACACACGGATTTTGGCCTTTTTTTGGCAAATAATTTGATAAATAGTGCAGAATTTGAAAAAAGGGGAAATACCGACCCTAGAACTATGACTCTGGAATACAAAAACGAACAAGGCACATTTTTATAACATTTCTATATTCTTTTATAGGGAACAAAAAATGAGTGAACATCACCATTTTTTATGATTTTCTCAAAAAATACGTATTTTGGGGGAAAAATATTAATATATTTGGATTCCTTGAGTCATTTCCTTCTCAAATATGAATACGTTTATATATGTTGGAACAACAATTAAGAAGATACGGCAAAAACGGTTCCTTTGAATTCCTGACTTAACAGCCACCTTAACTGACATACGAAAGAAGAAGAATTATATATTTTCCATTAGAAAAAGTAACCCTATTTTAACCAATACGTTAGGGCCTGGTTGTGGTAAAGTTGGCTTAAAACTGCAAACAAGGCAATTACATATGCCGCGTTTAAATACAAATATTCACGATAAGCAGAAATCCACTGGCAGCCAGCAAAACATTGATATAGAACACTAACTCGTCTATAACCCCAACACAATATGCACGTTAATGCAGCCATGCCATTGAATGTTATTCAATTCCAGAAATGCCCCAAGTGTCAGGTGATTACTATGTTCCTGCTATTTCACCGTGGGGCAAGGAAGATTGTTTGTAAATCGACAAAGTAGGATGTTGTATTACATAGAGTAGATTGTACAAAAGCAATCTCTTCGCAAATATTGTATTTACCAAGATTGATCGTGCCATCAATAGTTGTCTTTCTATAATTGGTTTTGATCTTTTTTCTTCAGAAACTCTACCAGTATAATGCATGTACACAAATGCTAAATATTGCTTTTAGATTTTGGCAGTGTCCATAAGGCTTATATTTCTCTGTGTAAACGTTTTATCACCTTCATCTACTCTTATACCTTAGCGCACGTGTGAGATTCTGGCCCGAAACCCATATCAGCATACCTTAGCAAGAGTAACACAAGCTAGAGTCGTAGTGTCGTGTTCGTCAGTCCGAATCCAAATGAACATCTATATCAACAGTGTAATTGAGTACGAGGCATAGTAAACCCCATAACAAACTTGATTGATGATGCACTTTCCGCAAGACTGTCATTCCATTGGCAACTAACCAGTGCCTTTGTTTGAAATAGATTTTACTATAGGGGATTTCCTTTGCTTTATTTTTTCTTTTTTGTTGGGGTTTTGTGTGTGTGTGTTTTCGTTTATTTAGTTAGAGTATCTTGAGAAAACCGCAATTGTTCCCAGAGAATATATAGTGCATTTGCGGTTAATCTACATTTTCTTGCATTGGGGATCAAATAATTTATTTGTCTTATATCAGGGCTTAAAGGCAACGCCCACCTTTATCTGTTGACCAATTATGGTATAGAATTTAGTTGATTTGTTCAAAAAAAGTGGTTATAGAGATGCAGGTGTGAGTTTGTCAATAATGTTCCTGGGGAATAAAACAACCAATAATAAGCTTTTACCTCCAGACTGAATAATTGACCATAAGGCAAGACTATCTATCTATTTGCACAATAATTTCAGTACAATGATAGGAAATAGCCTAGCAGCTAATATTTACATTATAACCCGACCCCGGATAACTATCTAAGGGGCTAGAAGCAATTTTATACAAGGAAAAATAAAACAGCGATTTAAGGAAATCCTGTCCCCGATCAATTATCCCCACTGAGCCAGCTTCCAAGAAAATTTCATTTAGCAAAGCAAATGGTAAAGTTACAAGTTGGCTGAACCCATCGTAGTCAATATGCAACGAAGTTAACTATGCATGGATTCTGAACAGATTTTGGAAATACACTTTTGCTCATAAAGTTTGAATAATTTTTGTCAGACCCAATCTTAAAACGCATTTCTATTTGAACGCCTCAAGATTCATAATCGAGTAGATGAATGATTACATAATGAGTCCCCACTACCCAGGTGAAGTGAATCCATGTATAATTTTGAAATACGTAACAATGCATTTTGTTGGGAGCTCTAAAAGGCCAGACGTCTGTTGTTTGCTCCTTTTCCCTGCTCCAAGCCTGTCTGCAACGAGCCCATGTTTTTTTAGAGTTGGTTGTTACCTTTACAACAAAAACTGGCACAGAGGTTCCCTGGGCTATGCCTCGTCCATTGTCAAAAAGCCGGAGAGTGCTTGCACTCCGACGGGAAGGTTACAAACAAGCAAATGTCGCGGATTTCCTCTGGATATCGCAGACTACTGTCTGTAAAATCCTCAGACATCATCGAGAGGTGGGTCATTTTAGGTCACGAAAATCTCCAGGACGACCACGATTGACTACCCGACGAGATGATCGCCTACTGCTCTGTGCCGTAGACCCCGGAAAATGCCAACGAGCCGTCTTCGTTGTTTGTGGAGAAGACACTATGGAATCAACGTGTCCCGTCAAACTATAAATCGGAGATTGCTTCAACATGGTTATGGGTACCGAACAAGACGAATGACCAAATGTCCACGCCTAGCCATGCACGACAGAGTTGCTCGACGTCGTTGGGCTAGGGATCATAGAAGATTACAGCTCGGACACTGGAGATTTGTTGTCTTTGTGGACGAGGGCCGCTACATCCTTGACCGTCAAGATGGAAGACAAAAGATTCGTCGATTATGTGGCGAGAACCTCGGAGATGACTGTATTTAGGAATCGGTTCAAGATGGTGGCGACTCAGTGATGGTATGGGCTGTATTCATTATGGAGGAAACATCACTAGTGGTGCCAGGTGGAAATATGAACACCATCGGGTACCTGATTCTGGAAAACCACTGACTGGCACATGCTAGAAGGGTTTATGCAAACAATTTTCGGCTACAAGACGACAACGCCACGCCGCACAGGGCGGCTGAAGTAATACAATTTCTTGAGGCAAAGGGGGTGAAACAGATACCATGGCCTGCTTGATCCCCTAATATGAACCCTATCGAGCATGCCTGGAGCCTTAAGCCGAACCATCAATGACAGGGACAATCTTCCTCACCATCAATGACAGGGACAATCTTCCTCAAACTCTACAGGAATTAGCTCAGGTTTTGACCGGTGAGTGGGACGCTCTGTCCATTGACATCATAAAAATCGTGTGGACAGTTAGCGGCGACGTCTTGACCCACTAATTTATCCCAGGTGTGGCCATACTCGATATCAGTGACATTTACATTTAAAATAGTACTATTGAACATTTCAATGCATGAAATTACCCCCAAAATGTGTTATGACTGATGTGAAAAAATTGTAACAAAATCCTTAAAGTTGCTGTTCAAATACCCCTTTATCCTTTCAGGCTAAGGAAACATATCATAACGGGTTAATTGTGGACTTAGTTCATATGTTCAGAAGTGACTGATCAATCAAGTAGTGTGGTGATTATACACCCTAGATATCATAAATAACTCATACTGTAAGAATCATTCCATGAAAAAGTGGTACAAATATTTTATTCCAACATTATGAGCAACAGTGTATTGTGCAATATGTGACACTGCATGAAACAATAACCTGTTCTGGTATGTGATAGAGCCGGTGTCTGCGTGACTGAGTGTCCCACTGCCCACATAGCTATTGTGTTCTCCATTGAGTGCCATAAGCATTATTTGTTCAGCACTGTATCCAAATAACCTCGTCTACAAAGCCACGGTTTATACCGTACATGTTGATATGGTAGCTAGAACACTCTCTCATGGGGACACTCATTTTATTTACACCCGGCTATAGAAAACATTAACCTTTTCCCCTGACTGCTATTAGTATATACTCTGATCTATATAATTGTGATTTCATCCTAGAAGAACAATTAGGCTTCCACATAATCCAATCAAGCCTCTTTGCCTTTTTCTGCAAACAGTCCTATATTCCAGTCATCAATTTTATTGTTAGTGTTTAGTCTGGGAAGTTCGCCTCTTCGCCACACTTGTCATTTGTTATTCTGAAACGAATGTTTTTTAAAGTTTATACTTAAAGCTAGATTGAACTGGAGGAAACTTGGCGGTATTATCAAAACTGAGAGGGTAATTCAGCATGTTTATTCATTTCAGTCGGACCAATAATTTTGGTTATATTATGTATTTTCTCAAGTAAACAAGTGTTAGCAAGTGTTCATGGAAGTGTCCCTTAGTTTTCCCTCTGGCATTATTTGACTTCCTGTAATAATGAAAATATGCACTTTGTAAAGAACACCACCTTTTTGGTGTCTTTTGGATCTTTCAACTAAACCAAACCATAATTTGTTTTTCATGGTGTTCATAAGGAGCTTGAGCCGCTTTTCTTCATTCACATCAACAATCCTTGCGAACGACAAATTTCCTTTTTGCATCTAATGAAAACATTAAGTAACTCCAAAGTGCAACTACGCTGTACTTTCGTGAGTTTGCACTTACAAAATATATTACCTTCTCGCCTCAACATAATAATGATGACTGCAAAATTCAACATTCAAATGTCCTCATTGACAAACAAAAGGTGCATCACGTAAACAAGATTAGAAAATTGGCCAGGATTACACGAACGTCTTCTTTTATTAAAATCAAATAATTTCACTAATACATTCTGCAACCTACTTAGTACTCCTCATGTTTTTTTTAATATGAAATAATCTGGGTACCACTGTTCAATGTCTTCTGCATTATTGTTAAAAAGATCGCACATCTTATTTTGTTTGTTGAATTTGACTTTAGGACCCATTCACCTCTGTTAAAGAAACAGAAAAAATACCAACGTTCTTGCTCTCAGTGTCATTAACACATGTTTGCATGCTGGTAAATTAAACCATACATTAAATTTGTATTACACTATTTGCACTATAAATAGCCATACTCAGTCTATTTAAATCAAGGGTCGGCAGTGAACCTTTTTCTTTTTCCATCAAACTAATTACTTTAGTCTTCTACATAGCACAGATCCCCTTCTATCTTCAGGACGCTTCTTGATGTATTTAAAAGGATTCTTGAGCACCCACCTTATGTTTGCATAATTTCTCATTTATTTTAACTCCCCTGTTACTCTGGCACTTCTTTAGCCATTTGTACATTTCTGAATTAAGAAACATAGAAGCTGTTCGTGATTTTGTCTTTTAATCTAGCTCCTTATTTGTTTATATTGTACATTAATGTTATGTATCGTGATGATATAGAACCGCAAAATTAATGGACACTTAGCATATACTTTACCCTTTCAGGTTTTTTTTTTATTCTTTAAAACACATAGTTGATAAGTATCTTCTAAATTCCTGTTACTTTGTTTTCACATCAGCAGTCTAAGTACTAAATAGAAAAAAAGTGCTATGTAGCCCTTTAAGAGAAGCGAATAATAAGCTGCGTTATTTTAAGTGAAAATGCATATTTATTCTGCAAGGAAAGAGCTTAATGCTAACCTCATTGCACCGTAAAGATCAATTCATTGCTAATTTTGTCACAGAATGTGAGTAAACTCTTCACTTCGCCACGTTACCTTTAAAACAGTGGCGAATAACTTTAGTTCATGTGTTTATAACCTGACATACATTTGGGTGGCGTACTTGTTTCTAAGTAATCACTGTGAAATGGTGAACATAAGCAATAGTGTTGGGGTTACGATCGGCACAAAAATTTGTAAATAAAGGTGAATATTCTCCAGATATTTAAAAGGGATTACAGATAAAATATCATCTTGATTAAATGACCTTAACTCGAAAACCCTCATCTGTAAGATTTCGCATCAAATCTACAAATGCTACTTTATTAGCTATTCCAGTGGTAGATCCACAGGACATAGCATATGACTTCCACAAGAGTCTGCACGAAATCTTTTGATGGTTTCTAGGCAACAACATTGACCTGCTGATTTCAAATCCCGATGATGCAACTTTGTCATCCTTTAGCATTTTGGGACAGAGAAGGTGGTAAATAAGCAGGGGTAAAATTTGTAGGGCTGAAATGTGTACAGACATGTTCATCTAGTCCTAAGGATTAAAAAGGGTAGATGGTTCGCTTAGGCTTAAAATGGTTCAAGGTCATCCTGTTGTAACATTTTAGAATGCACAGATTCTTGTCAGAGTTGGCTCAAATTGTTTATGTAGTTAATAATGTAGAATAAACGTTATGTATTTTGTTTGACTTTCGCGGTATAATTAGGGGGGAAATACTTATAGGGCCCACCCAGGGTTTATGAGGATCAGCACCCATGCCTCTGCTAAATACCTTTGAGCTGATTAACATAAATTAAATGTAAATTTCATGTTGTAATGTGCCCATACGAACAATTTGAAACCAATTTGAAACAAATCGGATCATTTAGAGATTTACACGGCGACTTTGAACATTATCATGCTTTGAGGTGTCCGATACGCGATAATATCGGATCCTACGCATAATAATGATAAAATTGGATGATTTACGCCCAATATTAATTGGTCTCGCTATGAGTTTTAAAATATTGGGCTCGACTGCGTCTCGCCAAATATTTTTGCAACTCATAGCTCGACCAATTAATTTGGGCTTAATCGCTCCAATTTTATATCAATATTTGGCCTGTCGTGCAAACACAAGATATAGCAAACTATTATACCTTTTTTTAATCCGTAAGCCAATTACAACATGTCTGTAATACCTCTTGACCCCTACATAAGTATAGAGTACAGAACAAACAGAAACTTGAAAAAGTAAGAGGAGCCAGTAATATGATGAATAAGTTCATAAGTTTTTAAACGACAGAAATGAGAAGATTTGCATTTGAGAAGAAAGATTATTTCAAAGTTGAGGTCGAGTGTTGTTATCAAGGACAGTATTGATGAATGTATCACGGGCATGCCTAGTGTTGTAGTGGTGCGAAAGAGTGTCAACATAGAAAAGGTCATTGCCAAGAAAGGTCTTGTAAAAGAAGGTCATGATGAATTTTAAACGAAGGGAAATGGAGTTCATAGATATCACGGGCCTTCAAGTTAGCCATATGGAATTTGTACAAGAGCGGATAATACATTTTTGAAGGGGAAAAGAGAATCGAGATTAATATTATTCATATCAGGCCATTTCATCGTTCTATAGGTGAGATGTGGTAAAGTGAGAGAATTGTAGAGTGTTTTGAGTGGGAACAGGTGGAAAAAAATGGACGAACGTCACGAATAATGCTATTACATTTCAAACAAATTACAAACATGTTGTGTGCGTGTGTGCGCGCAATGTCCCGGTAAGATTTTAATCAATGCCTATGGGTTAGATTTAGATCAATGAGAAGGCCAATGAACTTTGAAGTCTCAACTTGTTGATTTTAATTTTTGCGGGAATCTAATTTTATTGCTTATTCTTATGACCCAGCATGTGTTATATAAATTTCGTGCAAAAATTCCTTCTGGAACGTGGTTTCCGTAGGCCAGGTATTCAAAGCTCCCCTCCCCCTTCACCATCGGAAGTAGGAAGACCTTGTCCACATACCTGTTAATGAGAAATAAAATTAACAAAACAATAGAGTTCCAAAAATCGTTTTTCACGAGTGAGAAATCGCCGAAAAAAATCTTGCGTACAATGCAAACCCCCTTAAAGACACTATCAGTGATTTATCCCAAAGAGTCAAAATATTTGAAATTTGCAGGAATAGCTTAGAAGTGAAGAATAAGCCTGTAGAATTATCATAATAATAAAACCGCACTTATTGAGCGCAATATGCATCAACGGAAGCCTCATTGCGCTTTACAAATAATAAATATTAAAAATAGTAATACACGTACATATTATATCAAAAAAACCACAGATTTATAAGCCCACAATTAATACTCATTGCACTTTTATAAATACATTATACAAATATTGACTGCTATGAGGGGCATGGTTGAAACCACAGGCCCAAGGTGATCTCGAAACCACACCGCGCCCCGAGGCGTAAGCCGAGGGGCACAGCACGGTTTCGAGACCACCGAGGGCCCACAGTTTCAACCATGCTCCGAATAAAAAGCAGTCAATATATGTTACCTTTTCCAACTGAAAGATACGAATCTCCATTGAATTACGTGTAGTAGTATTGTCCGAACGGACACTAATGACTAAAACATCCGATTTTGTCCTTGTTAGGTTGCTTTTGGTCGTATCATTTGCAGGGTATGTTAGGATACCTACACTTGTTACTGACATGCAAAAATCTGATTTTTGATGATTTTTTCGATTTTCTGATTTAGCAAATCACTGATAGTGCCTTTAAGTGTTAGTTTTATTTGGCAAAAAGACATATTTTCTCCACAGGTTAACGTTTTAAGAGAAGTTACAATAATGTTGGTAAATTGATACGCATTTTGTTTTAAATTCATAAACAACGCTCTAGAAAGTAAAGAAAAACTAAACATAAGCTGAATACAATATAAACCACAATCAACATTCCCAGGTGATCTTGCAATTTGTTTCCATTGGGCTGAGTTACTAGCAAAGGTGGCAATCCCGTGGACTGCGCTCTCGGTGTGTGCACTTAGGGTATAGCTGCAAATTTTCAGTGGAACTGTCGGTATCGTGTGTCCCTCTTGAGGAATTGCAGTGACTTTTGCGTATGTGTGAGGTGTGTCGATGATGTTTATCTTTGCTCTAGTTAGACATTCACTTTTAGTTGTAGGCACTGAGATGCCATCTGACTTGTCATCCGATGATGCCTGCCGTAATAAGGGCACGTGTGCCAGACCGGCATCAGCCAATGTCCCTCTGGCGGGGCATGATTAAAATACTTCAGAAAAAAAAGACCACAGTGAATTAAAAAGACATGAATTAAAAAAAGACAACAGATCCAGAGCTAAGCGACATGCTATTTTCAACATAATATAATTACTTAATTTGGTCTTAATGATCTTTTGTACTTCTGAACGTGTTTATGTTTAAATTATTACATTAACATCTTGAACTCAAAGGTCATTGATTCTATACCCGCAAAGGTGACAGATTGGTCCAACAGCCGTGGCATCCAAAGGGAATAAATTTGTATTTGTAGATTGTAATTATTAATAATTCCTGGTTACACAAATACGATAAATGTATGTGTTAGGACTTTTCAGATGTGACTGGAGGGAATAGTGTAAATATTCTAATGTCGGTGCTCTCATTTTGTGACAGGATCATATCAGAAGTGCAAGTGATGTTTACAAAACATTTCTGAAGCAATGCTACAACTTGGTCCGTTCCCTCCCTTTATGTTCTTTTGGGTTTTTTTAGGTCTATTGGTTTTCATGGCTATTTTATTCTATTCTACTCGTGCTTTGCACCCAACCAGACACTTTCTGTAAATTTGACGCTTATGCATTTCGGAATAATATTATTACATTTTTATTATGTAAATTAAAATTAATCATAGAGTTTTTTTTTACTTTTTTTATTTTTTTCAAACAAACCTGTTTTTTACAAAAAAAGTGATTTTCGGTTCCCCCCAAAGGTTACTCGAAATCCATATCAGCAAAAGGTAAGAAATTAAAATGCTCGTATAGAACATATCAAAATAAATCTAGGGTCGGTATTTTTTAGTTGTTCATTTTTGGTTAAAAAATCGTGAATTATTTCAAACTTTTTGACAATCTTGGCGTTTGTTCCATATTGAAACACGTGGATTTGGGCCTTTTTTGGCAATAATTGGAATAGATATGGCAGAATTGAAAAGTGGAAATACCGACCCTAGAACCACGACTCTGGAATACAAAAACGAACAGGCACAGTTTTTAATAACTTTCTATTAGTCTTTTTATAGGGACCAAAAAGGAGTGCAAATCACCATTTTTTATATGATATTTCTCAAAAAAAAGTTTTTGGGGAAACAGATATTATATTTTGGATTCCTTGAGTCATTTCCTTCTCAATATGAATACTTTGATATATGTTGGAACACCAATTAAAGAAGATACGGCCAAAAACGGTTCCTTTGAATTCCTGACTTAACAGCCACCTGAACGACGGGAGGAGGGAGGAGCGGTAGGGGGAGGGAGAGGAGGATGAAGTAATGGGATTGTGTGGGAATGGATGTGCATGAGGATAGTGAGGAGTTGGGGAGTTCGGGAGTTGAAGGGGGTTTAGAGGGGTGGGGGTATAGGTGGTGGTTTCTTCTACGGAAGGAGACGGAATAGAGTGGTAATTGGGCGGAGAGCTCGTTGAGATGAAGGACATACATACGAATAAGAAAGACTTATATATTTCCATTAAAAAAAGTAACCCTATTTCAACCGCAATACGTTAGGTCCTGGTTGTGGTAAATTGGCTTAAAACTGCAAACAAGGCAATTACACATGCCGCGTTTAAATACAAATATTCCCGATAAGCAGAAATCCCCTGGCAGCCAGCAAAACATTGATATAGAACACTAACTCGTCTATAACCCCAACCATATGCACGTTAATGCAGCCATGCCATTGAATGTTATTCACTCAGAAATGCCCCAAGTGTCAGGTGAATTACTATTTTTCCTGCTATTTCACCGTGGGCAAGGAAGATCTGTATTAACATCGACAAAGTAGATGTTGTAGTCTAGATTAAGATTGTACCAAGCCATCTCTTCGCAAATATGTGTATTTCCAAGATTGATCGTGCCTCATAGTTGCTTTCTAAGTTGGTTTTGATCTTTTTTTCTTCAGAAACTCTACCAGTATAATGCATGTACACAATCTAAAACTATTGCTTTTTAGATTTTGGCATGTCCATAGGCTTATATTTCTCCGTGTACGTTTTTTATCACCTTCATCTACTCTTACCTTAGCGCACGTGTGAGATTCTGGCCAAACCCATATCAGCATACCTTAGGCAGAGTAACACAAGCTAGAGTCGTAGTGTCGTGTTCGGTCATCCGAATCCAAATGAACCATCTATATCAACAGTGTAATTGAGTACGAGGCATAGTAAACCCCATAACAAACTTGACTGATGATGCACTTTCCGCAAGAACTGTCCTTCCATTGCAACTAACCAGTGCCTTTGTTTGAAATAGAATTTTAATATAGGGGATTTCCTTGCTTTATTTTTTTCTTTTTGTTGGGGTTTTGTGTGTGTGTGTTTTGTTTGTTTGTTTAGAGTATCTTTGCGAAAACCGCATGTTCCCAGAGAATAATACAGTGCATTTGCGTTATTCTACAATTTTCTTGCATTGGGGATCAAATAATTTATTTGTCTTATATCAGGGCTTAAAGGCAACGCTCACCTTTATCTGTTGTCAATTATGGTATAGAATTTTAATTATTTGTTCAAAAAAGTGGTTATTAGAGATGCCGGTGTGAGTTTGTCAATAATGTTCCTGGGGAATAAACACCATAATAGCTTTTTACCTCCCAACTGAATATTACCAATAAGCAAGACTCATCTACATTTGCCACAATAATTTCAGTACAATGATAGGAAACAGTCTAGCAGCTAATATTAAGTTTATAACCCGACCGGATACTATCGTAGGGGCTAAAGCAATTTAACAAGGAAATAAAAACAGCGATTTTAGGAAATCCCTGTCCCCGATCAATTATCCCCACTGAGCCAGCTTCCAAGAACTTTCATGCAGCAAAGCAAATGTAAAGTTACAATTGGCTGAACCCTCTTAGTCACTATGTCTGTTAGAGATACATCGAATTAAGTTTTGGGCAAGAAACAGACGGAATCAACATCATTGTATCTGTTGCATCAACCAAACCTCAACATGGCGACTCCAGATCCAGCATTGGAGCCACTTCGACACGGGTACCCATACTCAATGCAGTACAGACCAACTCAACTCCACTACCGAGATATTTGATGAAAGTAGATCGTCGCCGAGCAATTGCTAGGTTCTGGGTCATTCCACATAAGTTCAACCTTGTCATCGACAACATTGTGGAATCGTTAGCCTCCAACAGTAACATCTCATAACATCTGTATGCTCCAAGCGTTAAAGAAGAAGGATCTTTAGAATCTAGTGTCCTCAGGAAGTATACAAAACGGTCACCCCACGTATGACCGGGTATCAGCCATCAACACCGACCTGAATAGAACAGTCGATTCCAATTAATCAACGAATCGATTCCTAGAAAATGTGCTTATGATCAGGACAGTACTCCAGGAAAATTGTATCTGATTCATGGTAATCAAAGAAAAGCCAGGCGAATCTACTGATGATCTGGTACTTAACACCATTAACGACAAGAAACTTGGCGAACCATCCCCAGAGGGAGGGGGGGGGGGGGGGGGGGGGGGGGGGGGAGGTAAAAAAAAAAAAAAAAAAAAAAAAAAAAAGACCTGGATAGAAGCCATAGACTAGGCCCGAGAAGGAGGTCACGCGGTGACTTTAATGACTCTCCGCGTCCGCGACCCATCATCATCAATTCGCGAGGTACGCGAAAAAGAGCAGAAGTCGTTAAAGTTAAGCGCCGGCTTAAGGGTTCTGGTATCGTCCTCTCTGAAACCTTACAAAAAAGACAATGCATCTTTTGCGCGCTGCCAGCTCACACCAATCTGTCAATCTGCATGGAGCAAGGACGGCACCATCTTTCGTCCTAACTACTGCTGACAAGAAACCTTCCAGTCCTTCTCCTCAAGATCTTGACAAGTTTTTTTCTTCCATAGTATATTTGATTTTGCAGTGATTTTGATATCACTTCACCCCATCGTGACATAACAGTTTAGTTTCTTGTTAACACCAGATTATTTATTCATCTCATTGCTTGCACGCAAAAATTAAATAATGTAAACTCTTGTAATGTTTTCCCCCCCTGTGAGTTTTTGTAATGAGCTAGTTGCGATCACCCCCTCCCCCTTGGTCCCTTCCTATTTTGTCCTTGCCCATTTCCAGCACGCGCCCCTGGCTCTCCGCAACTATCTCACTCACTCTCACACAATCCCATTGACTGGGCTCTTTTTTTTTTCTTTATTATGTTTTTCATTATTGTCAAATGTTTGATCGCATGCCTAAGTTTAACTTTTATATTCGAATTATTTTCTGCTTATGTTAAGCCACTTACCCCCATCTGTTTTGGCTTTTTTGTTGTTTTCACACATCGACACGGAGAGACATACTCCATTTGGCATGTTTGTCCTAGCTTATTGTGCTTGACGTACACGTTTTTCTCTGCAGTTGTTGGCCTGACCGTTCCTTTTCTTATGCCATTGTTAATGTGTCTCCGTGTCATGGGCCTACAGCTTACGTACATAGCTTCAATTTGACATAATTTGCTCATTGTGTAATTTTTTTTTAACCTCAATATTTTCTCCATAACAAAAACCCCCACTTGTTTAACCTTGATTTATTGACTGTATTTTATAATTGTTCTAATTACTAAACATATATTACGTAAGTTTGTGCGAGGTACGTTGCAGTAGTCTCCCATTGTTTTCCGTCACTTGATTTTTTGGCGCCTGCATCTTTTTTTGTGCTCTGCGCTTATTTTCTTTACTGCATCTCTCCCAACGTCCACTCCTGCTTAGTATGTGTTTCTTTATTTTCATATTATTATTTTATGAATTTTCACTATAAGTTATACACTTAGCTAAGATAATTGGTATTTTTGTTTTATTTATTTGCTCCAGTATTTTTATGTTTGCCTCTGTTATTATGTGAATATTATTCCCGGGCTATACTATAATCCACTTGCTTTATCGACTAACATGTATGTGTATATAACATTGTTACGCATTATATTATTATATTTGGATTGGTTCCAAGCACTCTCCCTCGCCAGTTTTCTGCTGAGCTGACCTTTTTTGTTCTTTCATTCATCTTTTGACATTTGGACTTGTCCGTATATAGCTAACGTTACTAATGCGATGATGTCCAAGTTTGGGGGTGAATGAGGGACAGGGGGGTTATGCTCGGCAGAACTATCCCCTCTCCCTGTTTTTATTATTTTTTCTTGATTATGTATACAAATAACGGCACATTTCAGATGCACAGATGCACTGGTAATGTGGAACAATCCCTCCCTTCCCTCATCCCTATATCCCCCTTTGTTTATACTGTATCGGGATCTTATTTTACTTCTTCATTGTCCACATCATACTTTTTGTGTGTAAGATTGCACTAAAAAATCAATTTAGTGTTGGGTTTGTGTTTACTTACAGTCGTTCCCATCAATAACATGCATTACGTAAGTTTGTGTGAGTATAGCTGCACAAGTTTTTCCCTTGTTCTCCTTCCTTTGCTTTTCTGCATGCCTGCATCTAATGCTCCTGCCGCTTTTCTTATTCCGCAACTCCCCTCACTCAGTCTTGCTTAGTACATGTTCCGGGTTTCTATTTATTTATAATTTTTTTATCCTCACCGATTTAATGATGCTCTGTTTTGCTAAATTTGATTTATGTATATTATAACCCTGCCTTTTTATTTAACTTATACACTATTATTCAATGTACATGGTAAATTTCTCAATCCTGCTTCTGCAACCAACCTTTGCGCAAATATTTTGTTCAGTTTTCCGATTGATATTTATTGTATCCTTATATCGCCTTAATTTGTGTTTTATTAATATGTTTTTTTGTTCGTTTATTATGTGCTCGCATGTGACTCGGAAAGACACTAATCTTTCTGGAGCATGCTTCCCCGCCTCTTTGTTTACGTAAACTGCCCTGTCATTCATCCTTCAATTCACATTATCCCAACTCACGCAGTGAGCATAATTTTTGTTTTCATATACATTGTACTGACTTCAGTCGGTTTAACAACTTATGCGGTTCATAAACTGCCTCTTTTTGGTCACCCAATTCCCCATTTTTTGTTTTTCCGCCTCCCATTCCTAATTGAATTTCATTGTAATTTTTTCTCTAATATTTTTTTTTCTCTGTTGACCCCCTGTGTAACCACCTTGTACAAATTTGATGTCTGACCCTTTCTCTCCGCATCTACACCTTTTTCTTTTGACAGCTCCTCCACATCCCTCCTCCTCATCTGACAGAACAATGACGTAACTGAGACTGATCATATTTCTAGCCAGTACTACACTTCTGAGAAACCTTCAATACCCACAGCCCAGCATCTCTAATTCTAGTCTCTCTCTCTCTCTCTTTCCCTTCAATGCATGTGCCTCAGTAAGAAAGCAGAGACCTAGTTTAACTACATTGTCTTCTTCCCGCAACATTTTGATATCTATGGTTTCTCCGAAACTTGGTTCAACTCCGAAGGATGAAGCTTCCCTCATTGACCTTGGTAACTAACGCTGTCGAAAATTCATTCGATCATGTCGTCGTGGAGGAGGTGGTCGTCTTTTTGTCTCCCTGAGTTTAGCTATGTAAATAGACCTGACCTTTCCATTAATTGCGCCGACTGTGATTCTCTATTTTTAATTGAGTTTCTACCCAATTCCTCCACATGTATTGTTGGTATAGTCTACAAACCCGATTATGTCGTTTTTACCGATTTCATTAAGAACCCTCACACGACCCCTTAGCACCATTTCCAATGAAAAGAAATCGTTACCTCCATGGGTGATTCAACATCAATCTTTTGGCTCATCATCCGAGTCCCAAGTGAGAGAATTTATTAATTAATTTATCCCATGATTTTATTCCCTCTATTATCGTCCAACTCTAATAAATACAAATAACATGGTCACACAAGTGTCAGTTTAATCGACAACATTCACCAACGACATCGGTGATTCGCTTAACATCAATTCAGGTATTATTATTACTGACCTTTCCGATCATTTTCCAATCTTTATCACTAACTCAAATATATCTAGCCTTATACACTCATCGCCGAAATCCCACTCAGTCCGTTCACGCCAATTCAAGCCTAGGTAATGTCAGAGGCCTAAACCACGCTCTTTTCCACTGCTGATTGGCATGAAGTAATTGACTCTACTGACCCTGAGAAGACCTACGGTATATTCGAGAATAAATTTCAAACATTGTTTGACAGCCATTTTCCATTAATCAATAAAAGAATTTTACAAACGTAATAAACCTAAAAAGCCCTGGGTTACCAAAGGTTTAATCAAATCTATTAAACTAAAGATAAGCTCTATAAACTTTACTGTTTCAAAACCAACTACCGATAATAAAGTTAAATATACAAAGTACCGAAACCACCTAAACTCACTACTTCGGCTCCAGCAAAAAATCCTTCTCTCATCTAAATTGAAGACCACATAATCGATACTCAACTAATGTGGAAAACTTTGAACATTTATTAGGACGTAATAAACAAACTACCATCCCGATTTTTCCTTACTAAGCATGGATTAAAGACTTACATAATACCGAAAATTGCTGAAAAATTTTAGACTTTTTTGCCACATTGTAAAACACTTGCTGAAAAAATTCCTATCCTCCACCAACCTTCAAACCACCACTTGCATTAATTCTAATAGTTTATTTATTCACCTACTTCCCCTGTGAGATTATTAACTAACCTCTAAACTTAAAGCTAGTTTACAGTAGGGATCTGACGGTTTGAAAAAAAAATACAAAAAAGCACGCAAGCACGCTACTAAAACAAATTGCTTCCATCATAAGTGAGGTCACTGCCCATATTTTTAACTTTCAATAAGCAACTGGTACTTGTACTCATCCCAAAAAATAGCCAATGTTACCCCT
This sequence comes from Ophioderma brevispina, assembly GCA_023653785.1. Taxonomy (NCBI): domain Eukaryota; kingdom Metazoa; phylum Echinodermata; class Ophiuroidea; order Amphilepidida; family Ophiodermatidae; genus Ophioderma; species Ophioderma brevispina. The sequence goes on from JAMKCH010017859.1 coordinate 198,762, forward strand.
ATTTTTAAGCGGGGATAAACATATTTCTCAAACTATAAGGCCTATCCATTTGGCCCAACGTGATAAACTTCTCGAAAAAGTTTATTTCCGTTTATTTAACTTTATCACAGAATAACATCTTACTTCTCACAATTTTGGCTTTAGGCCTAAGAGATCGAACTTTCATGTCATCACAAACCTTTACTGTACAGTGGCACAAAATTTAGACAACAAGTCATACAATTGGCATTTTTCTTGATCTAGCAAGGCCTGTGATACCATCAACCATTAAATTCTTCTATCTAAACTTTATATTATGGTATCAGAGGCTTGCCACGATTTGGATGAGAAGCACTGACGGCAGATATCAACGAGTGTTCTCACAACAACATTACCTCTGACTCCGTCAGCATCACATGCGTGTTTTCCGCAGGGCTCTATACTTGGCCCTCCTCTTATTCCTTACTTTACATAATGAAATTTACCCCTCAGTCTAAAATTCCCCAGTTTTTATTTTAGTTGCTGATGACAAGAAATTTTATTTTCCCACTCAGACCCGCAGTGGTGGTGGACAAGGGGAATTAAATCGGCGGGGGGAGAATGCTTAAACTTGCGCAAAATATTAACACGACTAAACAATATCTAATCTGGTTTAAGCTAATTTTAAACTTTCTCTAAATATAAACAAACTAATTAATTGATTTTTAAAATAACCCTAGTATAAACCTAAAATTGAATTTATATCCAATTAGATGATACTCCAATCCTCCGTTGACCAACCAAATTCTTGGCCTAATATTGACTCTACTATATTTCCTGGAATTCCCATACACACCATGTATCCAAAATTAGTTTCCAAATACATTGGGTTGTTATTCGTAAGGTACGTCCTTACCTTCCCCATTCACTTAAGACTCTTACAATTCTCTCAAATTCTTCCCTATCTGTCATATGGTGCGATGACTGGGCTGATCCCTAACAACTCCCTTCTTGACTCTGTCTTTCTTCTTCAAAAGCGCCATCCGTACCTGTACCAATTCTCTCTGGCTCGCACATCCTGATCCCCTTTTTATCTCTTTTTCTACTCTTAAAGTGCGCGATATCTATTAACTTCAACTTGCTCTTTTATGTACCCTATCACCACCATCTTCTCATTGTATCTTATTTCTGAAAGCTTCTTTAACGTTGACCTCCTTCCCACCAATTATGATACCCAGGCATGCTAGTGACCCTTCTTACCCCCCCAACACTGTTCTTGCCAGTAATACCTCCAATCCAAGGTCCTAAAGCTATGGATGCAACTGTCCTCTGAACTCCAGAATTCCCCCTCCCTATCATCTAAAAACAAGTTTAAAAGTCTCTTGTCAAGCTGTATGATGACATTCCTTCTTATAGATTTTCTTTTACTTTTTCCTCTCTTTGTTTTTCATACCCATATATTCATATCCATATTCCCACTCACTATTATTTTTTGACTCTCCTCGAACTTGTCAATTTCATCTATAAACAATTCAGTCAGACACCATGTTTGTCCATAGTTTCCTGTCATTTAGATATTGTCTCGGCTGGCCCCCCTGTATTATTTTGGTATTAAGTACTTTTTTTACCCTTTGCAGACGGCACTGCGACTTCACGCCTTGCGTTTAGCAGTGTCCTCGTCCCTTCACCATGTAGGCATCTCAAAATATGCTTTGTATTGCGTTCTCCGTAATATTGTCCACATATATATGTATAACTTTTGCAAAGTAAGATCTCATTTAACCATTTAGGTCTTAAAGTATTTACTTTATCTTCTGTATCAACCAAAATGTTTTTTATCATTTTGTTTATAACATGTTTTGTGAAAGTGACAAAATAAAATAATATGGAAAAATAAGAATAGAAATATGCAACGAGTAGTTAACTATGCATGGATTCTGAACAGATTTTGGAAATACACTTTGCTCATAAAAGTGTGAATAATTTTTGTCAGACCAATCTTAAAACGCATTTCTATTTGAACGCATAAGAAAAGAATCATAATCGAGTAGGTGAATAATGATTACATAATGAGTCCCCACTCCCAGGTGACGTGAATTCCATGTTAATTTTGAAAATAAAACAATGCATTTTTTGTGGGGAGCTCTAAAGGCCAGGCGATGGTGTTGCTCCTTCCTGCTCCAAGCCTTGTCTGCCAACGAGCCACGTTTTTTTAGAGTTGGTGTTACCTTTACACAAAAAACTGGCACAGAGGTTCCCTGGGCTTGCCCTAGTCCATTGTCAAAAAAGCCGGAGAGTGCTTGCACTCCGACGGAAGGGTTACAAAACAGAAGCAAATGTCGCGATTTCACTCTGGATATCGCAGACTACTGTCTGTAAAATCCTAAGAAATCATCGAGAGGTGGGTCATTTAAGGCCAGGAAAATCTCCAGGACGACACGATTGACTACCCGACGAGATGATCGCGACTGCTCTGTGCCGTAGACCCCGGAAATGCCAACGAGGCATCTTCGTTGTTTGTGAGAGAAAGACACTATGGAATCAAACGTTTCCCTCCAAACTATAAATCGGAGATTGCTTCAACATGCATTACCGAGCAAGCCGAATGACCAAATGTCACGCTCAGCATGCACGACAGAGTTGCGCGACGCGTTGGGCTAGGGACATCGAAGATTACAAGCTCGGACAATGGAGATTTGTTGTCTTTGTGGACGAGGGCCGCTACTCCTTGACCGTCAAGATGGAAGGACAAAAGATTCGTCGATTTATGTGGCGATAACCTCCGAGATGGATGTATTCAGGAATCGGCTCAAGGTGGCGACTCAGTGATGGTATGGGCCTGTATTCATTAGGAAGGAGGACACATCACTAGTGGTGCCAGGTGGAAATATGAACCACCGTCGGGTACCGATTTCTGGAAACACCATGACTGCACATGCAGAGGTGTATGCAAACAATTCGGCGGCAGACGACAACGCCACGCCGCACAGGGCGGCTGAAGTAATACAATTTCTTGAGGCAAAGGGGGTGAAACAGATACCATGGCCTGCTTGATCCCCTAATATGAACCCTATCGAGCATGCCTGGAGCCTTAAGCCGAACCATCAATGACAGGGACAATCTTCCTCACCATCAATGACAGGGACAATCTTCCTCAAACTCTACAGGAATTAGCTCAGGTTTTGACCGGTGAGTGGGACGCTCTGTCCATTGACATCATAAAAATCGTGTGGACAGTTAGCGGCGACGTCTTGACCCACTAATTTATCCCAGGTGTGGCCATACTCGATATCAGTGACATTTACATTTAAAATAGTACTATTGAACATTTCAATGCATGAAATTACCCCCAAAATGTGTTATGACTGATGTGAAAAAATTGTAACAAAATCCTTAAAGTTGCTGTTCAAATACCCCTTTATCCTTTCAGGCTAAGGAAACATATCATAACGGGTTAATTGTGGACTTAGTTCATATGTTCAGAAGTGACTGATCAATCAAGTAGTGTGGTGATTATACACCCTAGATATCATAAATAACTCATACTGTAAGAATCATTCCATGAAAAAGTGGTACAAATATTTTATTCCAACATTATGAGCAACAGTGTATTGTGCAATATGTGACACTGCATGAAACAATAACCTGTTCTGGTATGTGATAGAGCCGGTGTCTGCGTGACTGAGTGTCCCACTGCCCACATAGCTATTGTGTTCTCCATTGAGTGCCATAAGCATTATTTGTTCAGCACTGTATCCAAATAACCTCGTCTACAAAGCCACGGTTTATACCGTACATGTTGATATGGTAGCTAGAACACTCTCTCATGGGGACACTCATTTTATTTACACCCGGCTATAGAAAACATTAACCTTTTCCCCTGACTGCTATTAGTATATACTCTGATCTATATAATTGTGATTTCATCCTAGAAGAACAATTAGGCTTCCACATAATCCAATCAAGCCTCTTTGCCTTTTTCTGCAAACAGTCCTATATTCCAGTCATCAATTTTATTGTTAGTGTTTAGTCTGGGAAGTTCGCCTCTTCGCCACACTTGTCATTTGTTATTCTGAAACGAATGTTTTTTAAAGTTTATACTTAAAGCTAGATTGAACTGGAGGAAACTTGGCGGTATTATCAAAACTGAGAGGGTAATTCAGCATGTTTATTCATTTCAGTCGGACCAATAATTTTGGTTATATTATGTATTTTCTCAAGTAAACAAGTGTTAGCAAGTGTTCATGGAAGTGTCCCTTAGTTTTCCCTCTGGCATTATTTGACTTCCTGTAATAATGAAAATATGCACTTTGTAAAGAACACCACCTTTTTGGTGTCTTTTGGATCTTTCAACTAAACCAAACCATAATTTGTTTTTCATGGTGTTCATAAGGAGCTTGAGCCGCTTTTCTTCATTCACATCAACAATCCTTGCGAACGACAAATTTCCTTTTTGCATCTAATGAAAACATTAAGTAACTCCAAAGTGCAACTACGCTGTACTTTCGTGAGTTTGCACTTACAAAATATATTACCTTCTCGCCTCAACATAATAATGATGACTGCAAAATTCAACATTCAAATGTCCTCATTGACAAACAAAAGGTGCATCACGTAAACAAGATTAGAAAATTGGCCAGGATTACACGAACGTCTTCTTTTATTAAAATCAAATAATTTCACTAATACATTCTGCAACCTACTTAGTACTCCTCATGTTTTTTTTAATATGAAATAATCTGGGTACCACTGTTCAATGTCTTCTGCATTATTGTTAAAAAGATCGCACATCTTATTTTGTTTGTTGAATTTGACTTTAGGACCCATTCACCTCTGTTAAAGAAACAGAAAAAATACCAACGTTCTTGCTCTCAGTGTCATTAACACATGTTTGCATGCTGGTAAATTAAACCATACATTAAATTTGTATTACACTATTTGCACTATAAATAGCCATACTCAGTCTATTTAAATCAAGGGTCGGCAGTGAACCTTTTTCTTTTTCCATCAAACTAATTACTTTAGTCTTCTACATAGCACAGATCCCCTTCTATCTTCAGGACGCTTCTTGATGTATTTAAAAGGATTCTTGAGCACCCACCTTATGTTTGCATAATTTCTCATTTATTTTAACTCCCCTGTTACTCTGGCACTTCTTTAGCCATTTGTACATTCTGAATTAAGAAACATAGAAGCTGTTCGTGATTTTGTCTTTTAATCTAGCTCCTTATTTGTTTATATTGTACATTAATGTTATGTATCGTGATGATATAGAACCGCAAAATTAATGGACACTTAGCATATACTTTACCCTTTCAGGTTTTTTTTTTATTCTTTAAAACACATAGTTGATAAGTATCTTCTAAATTCCTGTTACTTTGTTTTCACATCAGCAGTCTAAGTACTAAATAGAAAAAAAGTGCTATGTAGCCCTTTTAAAAGAAGCGATAATAAGTGCGTTATTTTAAGTGAAAATGCACATTATCTGCAAGGAAAGGAGCTTTAAATGTAACATCATTGCACCGTAAAGATCCATTCATTGCTAATTTGTCACAGGAAGGTGAGTAAACTCTTAAACTTCGCCACGTTACCCTTTAAAAACAGTGGCGAATAACTTTAGTTCATGTGGTTTATAACGACATTACATGGGGTGGCGGAGCTTGTTTCTAGTAATCACTGTGAATGGTGACATAAAGCAATAGTGTTGGGGGGGTGTACGATCGGCACAAAAAATTTGTAATAAAGGTGATATTCTCCAGATATTTTTTAAAAGGGATACAGAATAAAATATTCATCTTGGTTAATGAACCTTAACTCGAAAACCATCCATCTGTAAGATTTCAGGCATCAACACAAATGCTACTTTATTAGCTATTCCAGTGGTAGATCCACAGGACATGCATATGACTTCCACCGAATTATGCACGAAATCTTGATGGTTCTAGGCACCAACATTGACCTGCGATTTCAATCACGATTGATGCAACTTGTCCTTCCTTAGCATTTGGGGATAGAGAAGGTGGGTACACAAGAAGGGGTATTAAAATTTGTAGGGACTTAAAAGTGTACAGACATGTTCATCTACGTCCTAAGGATTAAAAAAAATGATTGTATGGTACATTTTTTGATGAGAATTTGAAGTTTTGAGTTTTTACATTTGTAAGCATTTTAGAATGCACAGATTCTTGTCAGAGTTGGCTACTCAATGTTTATGATAGTTATCTGTAGAAGAAATAAACGTTAGATATTTTGTTGACTTTCGCGATATAATTAGGGGGGAAGGGAGGAAGGAAATAATTATAGGGCCCACCCAGGGTGTAGAGATCAGCACCCATGCCTCTGCTAAATACATTGAGCGGATTAACATACATTAAAGTAATTTCATGTTGTAATGTGCCCATACGAACAATTTGAAACCAATTGAACAAATCGGATCATTTAGAGATTCACGGCGAATTGAACAATATTTGGCCTGTCGTGCCAAACACAAGATATAGCAAACTATTATACTTTTTTAATCCGCTTAAGACAATACAAACATGTCTGTAATACCTCTTGACCCCTACATAAGTATAGAGTACAGAAACAACAGAAACTTGAAAAAGTAAGAGGAGCCAGTAAGTAATAGATGTGAAATAAGTTCATAAGTTGTTGAACGACAGAAGAAAGAAAGGAGGGATTTGCATTTGATAGAAGAAAGATTTTTTCACGTTGAGTTCGAGTGTTGTATCAAGGACAGTATATTGATCGGTTCTATGAATGTACACGGGCATGCCTAGTGTAGTAGTGGTTGCGAAAGAGTGTCAAAATAGAAAGAAAGGTCATTGCCAAGAAAGGTCTTGTAGAGAAGGTCATGATGAATTTTTCAACGAAGGCAAATGGAGTTCATAGATATCACGGGGCATATTCAAGTTAGCATATGGAATTTGTCCAAGGCGGATATGTACATTTTGAAGGGGAGAAAAGAGAATCAACATTAAACATATTCATATCAGGCCATTTCATCGTTCTATACGGTGGGAGGCGGGGGAAAAGTGAGAGAAGGGAGAGGGGGTGAGCGGGGAAAAGGTGGAAAAAAAAAGCCAAAAGGGAAGAAAGTCAAGAATTAAGGGAGTTACATTTCAATTAAATTACAAAACATGTGTGTGTGAGTGTTTATGTGCGCGAATGTCCGGTTAGATTTTAATCAATGCCTATGGGGAGATTTAGATCAATGAGAAGGCCAATGAACTTTGAAGTCTCAACGTGTTGATTTTAATTTTTGTGGGAATCTGAATTTTATTGCTATTTTATGACCGCAGGTGTTATATAAGTTTCGTGCAAAATTCCGTCGGGAAAACGTGGTTTTCCGTAGGCCAGGTATTCAAAGCTCCCCTTCCCCTTAACCATCGGAAGTAGGAAGAAATGTGTCCACATACTGTAATGAGAAATAAAATTAAACCCAAAACAATAGAGTTCCAAATCAGTTTTTCACGAGTGAGAGAAATCGCCGAAAAAAATCTTGCGTACAATGTTAGTTGATTGGCAAAAAGGAAATATTTCTACACCAGGCTACCGTTTAAGAGAAGTTACAATAATGTTGGTAAATTGATACGTATTTTGTTTCAATTCATAAACAACGCTTGAGAGTAAGAAAAAAATACACATAAGCTGAATACAATATAAACCCACAGTCAACATCCCAGGTGATCTGTGACTTCGTTATTGTTAATGGACAAACTGCTTGTCAATATTGTAAATTGCATGTTGATAAAATCTTAATACCAACTGAAGCAGGGGC